>CM023139.1:305000-413115 GCA_013133815.1 Cromileptes altivelis
GTTCATACCAGACACAGAGAAACATCGTGGAGTTTATTCTTAAGTCTGATCTCAGAGACATCTGCACCTGAGGTTCTGTGACGTTTGTTCAGGTGAGTCTGTCACTGTCGTAACACAGAATATCAACCCGTTAGCATTAGCATTAGCAGTTAGCTCCGTGTCTGCTGGCAGCATGGCAGCTGATTAATCACTAATGAATCTAATGATCGGCGTTTCAGCCGCGTATCGGACTCATGATTCAGATTAATCTCGTCAAATCAGATCACATCAGATCAGTGAAATCAGCCACGGTGGATCTCCGTCTATGTGCTAAGCTAAGCTAACTGCAGCGTTACTGTGGTATTAGCGTCTTAGCTTCAGACTCTTATCGTAGTTTCCTGGTGTCAGTGATGATGATGATGATGATGATGATGATGGTAACAGTTTATCCACCCGGTGTCACATACGAGCCAGTTGTTGTGTACCACAGTTTTTACCGGTTCGTTAGTAAAATCCATGCTGGTTTGGACCTCTGGGTTCACTGGGTTCACTAGGTTCACTGACGAGCTAACAGCAGGCTAAAGCTACCTGTGTGTGTTTGGCTCTGAGCCGTTAGCATCTCTGCTGCTACACAAAACTGTTCAGTATGACGTCCTAAGTTGTTGATTACTGATGTCATTAGTTATGACCGTGATCATTAAGAAGTATTGATCTTTTAAAGGCTCTGATGATGGGTTTTTTTTTATCACATAGAGTTACACACGCCTTCAGCTAACGTTAGCAAACTAACAGGCTAACAGCTAACGTTAGCGGGTTTAGGTTTTCCAGTTTCTAATACATGTAGTTTCCTCCACGCTCAGAAACATGAACGGACTCTCAATATGGCGTAAATACCAAGGTTTAAAACACATGTCTGAGATGAGGTTAGCTAAGAGTTAGCTCGTATCACCAGCGTTAGTTAGCATTAGGTTAGTTAGCATTAGCAGTGACAGCAGGTTCCTGAGATTAAAAGATAAAAACACATTAATCCAAATTGTGTTTTCTTTTACATCTGAGTCCATTTAACCTTTGTAAACGATTTCAACTGGGGCACTGTCTCTGGACTCTGGACCTGCTCAGGTCAAACCAGTTAATAAAGACCATGAACTAGTTCTGTCACTGGAGGCTTATTGGTCTGATCTGGTGTGTGTGTGTTAGTTACTGGAGTTAAGACTGAAGGAGAATCCTGTGATGGATCAGTCAGATTAGATCAGATCAGACTTTATTAATTCAGTTACAGCAGCTCATCAGAAACAGGAAAATAAAAGTGATCAAAAGATACAGATATTACAAACAAGACAAATCAGATAACAATAATAATGACATAAAATCCACCTGTCACCTGTTCACATACTGCATGTTCAGGACTGTTTTATACTGATTGTAATTAAACAGATATATAATTATATTGAAACAGTCAATGTAGTGTACAGCTGTGTTACACAGTATGAAGAACATAGACGTTTATATGTGTGAGTATGAATTAATACCAAATCCTGATGAAGTCAGTGTAATGTGATTATATCAAACTTGTGTGTAATACCATGCCATACAGTATAACATATTGTTTCTAATACATCATTGTATAACTATTATTGTAGTTATTATTATTGTTATTATTATTAATAAATAAGAAGATCCATCTGACTTTTTCCTCCATTTTAGTTTATTCTCTGTAACTTTAGTTCTTAATTCACTTTGTTGTTCATCTGTGACACACCTGGCTCTGTGACACACCTGGCTCTCATTTATTCTTTGTTGTTTTAAAACTGGTGTTTTAAAACAACACCATGACCTGGAGGACACACTGGTTCTCACTGGTTCTTACTGGCTGTTACTGATTCTCACTGGTTCTAACTGGCTGTTACTGATTCTCACTGGTTCTAACTGGTTCTAACTGGTTGTTACTGGTTCTCACTAGTTCTCACTGGTTCTAACTGGTTGTTACTGGTTCTCATTGGTTCTAACTGGTTGTTACTGGTTCTTACTGGTTCTCACTGGTTCTCACTGGTTCTTACTGGTTCTAACTGGTTGTTACTGGTTCTCACTTTTTGTTACTGGTTCTTACTGGTTCTCACTGGTTCTAACTGGTTGTTACTGGTTCTCACTGGTTCTCACTGGTTCTTACTGGTTCTCACTGGTTCTAACTGGTTGTTACTGGTTCTCACTGGTTCTCACTGGTTCTCACTGGTTCTTACTGGTTCTCACTGGTTCTAACTGGTTGTTACTGGTTCTCACTTTTTGTTACTGGTTCTTCCTGGCTCTCACTGGTTCTCACTAGTTCTTACTGGTTCTTCGTGGTTCTCACTAGTTCTTACTGGATCTTCCTGGTTCTCACTAGTTCTTACTGGTTCTTCGTGGTTCTCACTGGTTCTCACTTTTTGTTAATGGTTCGTACTGGTTGTTACTTTTTCTTACTGGTTCTCACTAGTTCTTACTGGTTGTTACTGGTTCTATCTAGGGATGGGTATCGTTAGCATTTTTATGAATCCGATTCCGATTTCGGTTCCTAACGATTCCTTATTTCAATTCCAAAATAGTGAAAAATAAAACGTCAAATGTTTATTGAACAAAAGTAACTTTATTCCTTTACCTTTTAAGAAAATGTTTAACAAAAATAAAATCCTGTCTGAGCAGCACTAGTGCTAAAATACTATACTGCATTGCATTCACTGTAAAACAGCAAATAAACATCAAGAAATAAAGTCATTGTTTTGATGTGAGGAGATCAGTAATACAGTGAGGCAAAAATACACAATTGTAAGAGTTGAAAATATTTTAAATGAATAGAGAATGCCTATTTTGTGTTTATTCTATTCATAGATTTGTTTTGATTTCATTCTGAACAAGGTCATTCATTTTATAGTTGATATGTCATTGACGTTTGCAGAGAAACACATGCACGATACGAAATAGGGTATTTTAGCCACAGGATTTAGGATGGAAATTGGCGACGTTACATTATCTAACTTACCTGAATGACGGAGACTCGACGACTGAGAAGGGATGCAGTCCTTTAACCACAAACTTTGTTACCGCTTGGTGACTAGGGCTGTCAACGAATATTCTAAATTCGAATTTGAAAAAAAAATGGACCTTTGAATGTGAAAATTGATATTCGATTGTGGAGAAAAAAAAAAAAACACCACCGCAGCTGTCCTCTTTGCGAGTGTGCGTTGGCCTGGGCTGCTGCACTGAACACACTTCATAAACACCAGGGCCACACCGCCTGCGGAAGTACTGCTGGTCGACAAGAGGTTCTGCTCCCAGCTGTTGCCTCCATCAACCCCCGGCTTGACACATTCGCTTGCGGCTAGCGCAGAAAATAGACCAGACGCCGAAACAGAGCTGCGCGGCGCAGCGCAGCCAGTGTGGATGACACAATCGGTTAACATGGGCGGTGTGGCCATGGGTCAGAGAGGGGGGGGACGAGCAAGAGGTCGGCGGTCGTTTATAACGTAATGTTATAGATAATTGTTTTATGTGTTTTAATGTGTAGGTATGTAAATGTTTTCAAAGACGTTTATGTTGAAATAAAAATACCTACAGGTTCTTATGTTTCCTTGTATTAGTTTGCCCTCTTGTGGACACAATGCGAAAAAAATGGTTTGGTCGAATGGTTCGAACCTATGAGTTATTTTTAGAAGGAATGTTCAAATGTCATTTTTGAGCAATTTTGACAGCCCTATTGGTGACACTCCTCAGTTTAATCTTTTGGCAGCCTATTTTTTGCCAACGTGAATGGTGTCTCTGTTGGGGCTGCTGGCAACGTACCAACGTTGCTTGTAGCAACATTAGCACTGGCTGTGTCTGGTGTTGACGACCGCAGTACAGCGTTTCCCACCTTGCATAGTTAGCCCAGTTAGCCATAGCTTCTTTTTCTGCAGTTTCTCCGTTTTTTTTTTTTTTGTTTTGTTTTTTTAGTTTCTCTGGTGTGTTTGGTTGAAGTTCAGTGTGAATGCGTGACATAGTCACATAACAGACAGGTCCTGGCAGATACATATCTGAATAAGCAGCCACTGTAAGAAAGGTTACTAGTGCGTCTAGGAACCGATAAGCAGAACAGAAAGTAAATAATTTTTATGGGTACCCGGTACTCGCCGTTTTTGATTCGGTTCCTACTTGGAACAATTTACATTGTGCCCCTAAAGTTCTTTGTGCGCTCCTTACGTTTTCAAGTTAGGAGCACATGTGCTCCTTGGGAAAAAAGTTACCGTCAAACCCTGTATGGTGACTACAGCCCTGTCATGCATGCATAATTAGGCTGCAGTTGTCTGGGTGCGCAAAGGTGAAGTGGCTGGTTTTGTCATACAAAGTTTGATGGAGTGTCAACTGGACAATATGGAGATATTTTCATCTTGGAAGCTGGACTACAAATGTGGATAGACAGGGAGAAACACACACAAGCCTTAGATGTGGTAAGATACGATATTCCTCACTATATGAAGTGACTGATAACAAGATCTGTATAATGCGTTGTAAAGAAATTCGTCATATTTTTATTTTGTAGATGATCAATCTGTATTTATAGCATGATGGGATGACAGCACAATGATGTGTGCCTCCCACTGTACTGAACGTCGAACGGGAAATACTGTTGGCTGGTTTATTTTTAGACCCTACCTTTAGTTTGAAAAGTTCACCCTCTCCAAGTCCCAACTGTTCTGTCTGTCAGATCAGGCTACTCCTCATTGGAAATGAAATACAATCAAAGTATAATGATAACTATAGCAGCATCCTATGCTTCAAAACTAATTAAGGTTTTTTCACCAGAAAAACCAGCATGTTTACTTTATCCAGCTGGAGCAGGGCACGTAGTGGATTGACAACTTTGGCCGCTGTGCTGAATATGCGCTCTGATGGAGAGCTCGTGGCACAAACGCACAGGTACTTTCAGGCAGCCCTTGACATCAGAGGAAAACACCTGGCTCCATCACATTTCCACCAGAGAAGGAGGTTTTTGTCTGCCCGAATAACAGGCTTGCGACAACAGGCAGTTACCTCTGCTCCTGCTCGCTCCTGTATGGTGCCGACCGGACCTGCTCCCTCATCGGCTTTTCTTTGAAGGAGATGGCCCAGAGTCATCTGATTTTGGGTGGTTTGGGTTGCGCTTCTCCCTCCTCCACTCTGATGGAAACTGGACCTGCTGCTGCTGCTGCTTGCAGTAGTTATGAAGTTGTGGGTTTTTTTTGGGACCAACTGGCTTGATGCACGGCTTGCCATCTTTTCTTCTCTTCCTCACGTCTGAGCTGTCACGTGACAACCTCACGTCCAAAAACTTTATCAAATGTCATCTCCCAACAACAGTTAAGGGCAGTAAAAAGAGAAACATTATAGTCTACTATTAGTTTTAAATTGAAAACTCAACCACACATACATAGGTTCTGGACAAGCTCTCATTATTTAGGCATGAAATAAATTATATTTAATATTATATCAGACCCCTGAAATAAATGAAACTGATAGTGGGGCTATTTTTAGATATCGCGGGATACCTTATTACCATATTATCGCCCAACCCTACTCTGTGTGTGTGTGTGTGTGTGTGTGTGTGCATGTGTGCGTGTGCTTGTCTCTGACGGAGGTGCTTGTCTCTGGTGGACGTGCTTGTCTCTGGTGGACGTGCTTGTCTCTGGTGGAGGTGCTTGTCTCTGTGCTTGTCTCTGGTGGACGTGCTTGTCTCTGTGCTTGTCTCTGGTGGACGTGCTTGTCTCTGGCGGAGGTGCTTGTCTCTGTGCTTGTCTCTGGTGGACGTGCTTGTCTCCGACAGTCATTGTTGTCTCTGATGGACGTGCTTGTCTCTGACGGACGTTGTTGTCTCTGACAGACATGGTTATCTTTGACGGAATTCCTTGTCTCTGATGGAGGTGCTTGTCTCTGATGGAGGTGCTTGTCTCTGATGGACGTGCTTGTGTCTGACGGAATTGCTTGTCTCTGATGGAGGTGCTTGTCTCTGGTGGATGGTGTTGTCTCTGATGGAGGTGCTTGTCTTTGGTGGACATGCTTGTCTCTGACGGACATGGTTGTCTCTGATGGAGGTGCTTGTCTCTGATGGACGTGCTTGTGTCTGACGGAATTGCTTGTCTCTGATGGAGGTGCTTGTCTCTGGTGGATGGTGTTGTCTCTGATGGAGGTGCTTGTCTTTGGTGGACATGCTTGTCTCTGACGGACATGGTTGTCTCTGATGGAGGTGCTTGTCTCTGGTGGAGGTGCTTGTCTTTGGTGGACATGCTTGTGTCTGACGGAATTGCTTGTCTCTGATGGAGGTGCTTGTCTCTGGTGGATGGTGTTGTCTCTGATGGAGGTGCTTGTCTTTGGTGGACATGCTTGTCTCTGGTGGACGTGCTTGTCTCTGATGGAGTTGCTTGTCTCTGGTGGACATGCTTGTCTCCGACAGTCATTGTTGTCTCTGATGGATGTGCTTGTCTCTGATGGACGTGGCTGTCTCTGGTGGACATGCTTGTCTCTGACGGATGTTGTTGTCTCTGATGGAGGTGCTTGTCTCTGACGGACATGCTTGTCTCTGACGGACGTTGTTGTCTCTGATGGAGGTGCTTGTCTCTGGTGGACGTGCTTGTCTCTGGTGGACGAGCTTGTCTCTGGTGGACGTGCTTGTCTCTGATGGATGTGCTTGTCTCTGGTGGACGTGCTTGTCTCTGGTGGACGTGCTTGTCTTTGGTGGACGTGCTTGTCTCCGACGGACGTTGTTGTCTCCGACGGACGTTGTTGTCTCTGATGGACGTTGTTGTCTCTGATGGATGTGCTTGGACTTTCCTCTTTGATAAAGCTTATAGTTAGGGCTGGCTCAGGCTTGCCCTGTACCAGCCCCTAGTTAGGCTGACTTAGGCCTAGTTTGCCGGAGGACCCCCCTATAATACACCGGGCACCTTCTCTCTCTCTCTCTCTCTCTCTCTCTCTCTCTCTCTCTCTCTCTCTCTCTCTCTCTCTCTCTCTCTCTCTCTCGTATTCTATTACTGCATCTTGCTAACTTGGCCATTCTGGATGTCACTAACTCGGCTTCTTCTCCGGAGCCTTTGTGCTCCACTGTCTCTCAGATTAACTCATATCACAGCGGTGCCTGGACAGCGTGACGTGTGTGGTTGTGCTGCTGCCGTGGTCCTGCCAGATGCCTCCTGCTGCTGCTGCTGCTGCCATCATTAGTCATTAGTCATACTTCTGCTGTAACTATACACATATGACTATTGTCACACATGTATACTGTCAGATATTAATACATACTTTCAACATATTGTACCACAGTAACCAGAACTATAACTATAATATTATTACTTTCATTAACGCTGTTGTAAGCTACTGTCATTACCTGCATCTCTCTCTCTCTCTCTCTCTCTCTCTCTCTCTCTCTCTCTCTCTCTCTCTCTCATTGTGTCATACGGATTACTGTTAATTTATCATGTTGATCTGTTCTGTACGACATCTATTGCACGTCTGTCCGTCCTGGAAGAGGGATCCCTCCTCAGTTGCTCTTCCTGAGGTTTCTACTGTTTTTTTCCCCCGATAAAGGGTTTTTTTTGGGGAGTTTTTCCTGATCAGCTGTGAGTGTCGTAAGGACAAAGGGATGTCGTATGCTGTAAAGCCCTGTGAGGCAAATTGTGATTTGTGATATTGGGCTTTATAAATAAAATTGATAAATTGATGAATTGATAATAACATATAGATAACTACAATAAGCACCTCACATTGATACCATCGTTGCCTGGTTGTCGTGGTCGTCCTGCGTTGTGTGTTTTCTTACGGTTCCTGCGTCTTCTTCCTCGTCTTTTGTTCTAATTGCCGGTTGGCAACCAGCTAGTAACATTACCACCACCTGGCAGAGTGGAGTGTGCAATAGAATTCTGGTTGGCGCGACACTTTCTGTGTGTGTTGGGGCGGCACTTGACTCATGTCAGTGATGCCACCATCATGTGACGCCTTCGGTATGTTTTGGAGTTTACTGTATTGTTTCAGTCTGTCAGTAATGTTGGTTTGTGTCTGCAGAGACTCAGTTAGTGTGGGACACTGTGGGACAGACGCAGTGAGACACTGAGGGACACTGTGAGACCCTGAGACAGTGTGAGACAGACACAGACACAGACACTGTGAGACAGACACTGAGACAGTGTGAGACAGGAGGACTTAAACAGCCTGGAGGCAGCAGCAGCTCTCAGCCTGTGACAGGCACTCATTTTCTGGATGTGAAGTTTTGGTTGCAACTGAGAGGTGGATGTCTCAGCATGCAGGACGGTCTGTTGACGGGTGAGGAGGGACGTGGCGGGGGGAGGACACAGGCCCTGAGCCCTGCTCGTTGAGTTTCCGATCAGCTCAATCCCGGATTAGTAGACTGACGGAGATGCTGCTGAGCCTCTGCCAAATCAGGTCTGGCTGCTACACTCATGTAACCCCAGAGGACACAGTGAGGTGGACACACAGCTGAGACATGGAGCTGTCCTCTGAGAGGACATGAGCAGAAGACTGTGTGTTAGGCGGACACTGCTGTCTTTATTTATAACAGCACATCGTCAGACTCCTCAGACAGACTCCTCTCAAGGAATGTTTATGTCTGTCCCGGGGGGACGAGCTGAGCAGTCTCACACTGAGTCCTGGAGGGATTGTCACGGTAACCGCAAGACACCACTGAAGCTTCACAGAGCTGCTGCTGCTGCGTTCAGAGGACGCAGAGACACCAGCTGGTCTCACATCAGCAGGTACAGTCTCTGTCCACAGCGTGGGGACGGTCATGGGACACAGCTGGGTCAGTATTTGATGTGTATGGACATTTCAAACTACCATTTTTTTCCCCGTTAAAGGGTTTTTTGGGGAGTTTTTCCTGATCAGCTGTGAGGGTCCAAAGGACAGAGGGATGTTGTATGCTGTAAAGCCCTGTGAGGGAAATTGTGATTTGTGATATCGGGCTTTATAAATAAAATTGATTGATTGAGAGAGAGAGTGTGTGTGTGTGTGTGTGTGTGTGTGTGTGTGTATGTATGTATACATACATCTGTCACATGGCAGAGAGCAGAGCAGTGATTGGTCAGAGAGTGAACAGGTTCCCCTGAGCTCAGAGTCCTGATGGAGACATGTCACTGACATCAGAATCATTTTACTGCTTTAATCCAGGTCCTTCTGAAACATGAACCAGATGAAAGGGTTAATCTCACCAACTGGGGGTTAACTGTAACTGTGGAGGTTCAGTAGTGTGCAGAGCCTCAGTTAACTACAGGAAACATCATGTAACCATCACAGGGTTTTAGGGATTTTGATAATTTAGGTGGTCGGGGGACAGACACCATTTGTATAGAACTATGGCTGGGTAACTGCACTAGAAGCTCAGAGAGGCGTATAGGAATGTGACTCTGAGTCCTGATCTCAACCCTGGGTTGTCAGGGTTTTGAATTACTAATAAACTTGGCAGGGTTTCTAGATATGAGAGCAGCTCCATCCAAAGCGGGATGATGTCTCCTAATAAGACCAGGTTTTCCCCAGAAAGTTTGCCAACTATTAACGAAACCCACGTCGTTTGCTGGACACCACCTGGACAGCCAGCGATTAAATGATGACATGCAGCTAAACATGTCATCACTGGTCAGATTTGGGAGGGGTCCAGAGAAAACTACGGAGTCCGACATAGTTTTTGCGTATTCACACACCGAGGCAATATTAATTTTAGTGACCTCCGATTGGCGTAACCGGGTGTCATTGCCATTACCGGAGGACCGCTAGCAGAGGCTATGCTATGTTACTCTGTTACTGCAGTACTCTCTGTACTCTCTGCTTTAATACTTAGTTACTGCAATACTCTCTGTACTCTACTTTAATGCTCAGTTACTGCAGTACTGTCTGTACTCTCTATACTTTAATATTCAGTTACTGCAGTACTCTGTACTTTAATAATCAGTTACTGCATTTAACTTTAATACTTATTTTAATTTAACGTAAAATAACTTTAATACTTAGTTTGATTTAATGTAATAAAATAACTTTAATACATAATTTAATTTAATGTAATAAAGTAGCTTTAATTCTTAGTTTGATTTAATTTGATTAAATAACTTTAATACTTAGTTTGATTTAATGTAATAAAATAACTTTAATACATAGTTTGATTTAATTTGATTAAATAACTTTAATACTTAGTTTGATTTAATGTAATAAAATAACTTTAATACTTAGTTTGATTTAATTTGATTAAATAACTTTAATACTTAGTTTGATTTAATGTAATAAAATAACTTTAATACATAGTTTGATTTAATTTGATTAAATAACTTTAATACTTAGTTTGATTTTATTTGATTAAATAACTTTAATACTTAGTTTGATTTAATGTAATAAAATAACTTTAATACATAGTTTGATTTAATTTGATTAAATAACTTTAATACTTAGTTTGATTTAATGTAATAAAATAACTTTAATACTTAGTTTGATTTAATTTGATTAAATAACTTTAATACTTAGTTTGATTTAATTTGATTAAATAACTTTAATACTTAGTTTGATTTAATGTAATAAAATAACTTTAATACATAGTTTGATTTAATTTGATTAAATAACTTTAATACTTAGTTTGATTTAATGTAATAAAATAACTTTAATACTTAGTTTGATTTAATTTGATTAAATAACTTTAATACTTAGTTTGATTTAATGTAATAAAATAACTTTAATACTTAGTTTGATTTAATTTGATTAAATAACTTTAATACTTAGTTTGATTTAATGTAATACAATAAGCGTAGGTCCTGTGGGTAACATCAGACTCCACCAGGCCACGTGGCGTTCAGGTTCTTCATCCTCTTAATCCTCTCAATACATGTTATGAGTGTGTATGAATGGATGAATGGTTCCAGCTCTGCCCCCTGTGCATCCTGTCCAATCACAGCAGGCTGTTGTCAGGTGGTCTGACCAGGTGTGATGGATGAGACAGGTGAGGAATGTGTCCACGCCTTAAGTCTGCTGAACCAGCTCTCTATGTAACACCATGTGACCCTCAGTCATGTGACTGACAAGGAGTTCAGGACAGAGTGTCACCTGTCCTCTGCATATCTGTCCTCTGTCTATCTGTGTGTCTATCTGTCTGTCCTCTGTGTTTGTGTCTGTCCATCTGTCTGTCCTCTGTCTATGTGTCTGTGTCTGTCTGTCCATCGGTCCATCTGTCTGTCCTCTGTCTATGTGTCTGTGTCTGTCTGTCCATCGGTCCATCTGTCTGTCCTCTGTCTGTCCTCTGTGTCTGTGTCTGTCTGTCTATCTGTCTGTCCTCTGTCCATCTGTCTGTCCTCTGTCTATGTGTCTGTGTCTGTCTGTCCATCGGTCCATCTGTCTGTCCTCTGTCTGTCCTCTGTGTCTGTGTCTGTCTGTCCATCAGTCCATCTGTCTGTCCTCTGTCTGTCCTCTGTGTCTGTGTCTGTCTGTCTATCTGTCTGTCTGTCTGTCTGTCTGTCTGTCTCCATCTGTCCATCTGTCCGTCCTCTATCTGTCTGTCCTCTGTCTATCTATCTATCTATCTATCTATCTATCTATCTATCTATCTATCTATCTATCTATCTATCTATCTATCTATCTATCTATCTATCTATCTATCTATCTATCTATCTATCTATCTATCTATCTATCTATCTATCTATCTATCTATCTATCTATCTATCTATCTGTCTGTCTGTCTGTCTGTCTGTCTGTCTGTCTGTCTGTCTGTCTGTCTGTCTGTCTGTCTGTCTGTCTGTCTGTCTGTCTCCATCTGTCCTCTGTCTGTCTGTCCTTGATCCTTGACATTGGAACAGTCCTTCTGTGGGTCTATGACATAGCGTCCTTCAAATTCGGCTGTTTGAGGATCTTTGCTTTTCATTGAGAAACACCCAGTGTCACAGAGTGATGTCATCAACATGTTTACATCATGATTTATTGTGATTATTAATGTTCATTTCTCTGTCTCTGTATCTGTCTCTGCGTTTGTCTCTGCGTGTCTCTGTCTGTCTCTGGGTCTGTGTTTGTCTCTGTCTGTCTCTGTGTCTCTGTCTGTCTCTGGGTCTGTGTGTGTCTCTGTGTGTGTGTCTCTGTCTCTGTGTCTGTCTGTCTGTCTGTCTGTCTCTGCATCTGTCTCTGTGTGTCTCTGTGTGTGTCTGTCTCTGTATGTGTCTGTGTCTGTCTCTGTGTGTCTGTATGTCTCTGGGCCTGTGTTTGTCTCTGTCTCTGTGTGTCTGTCTGTCTCTGGGCCTGTGTTTGTCTCTGTCTCTGTGTCTGTCTCTGTCTCCCTTTGTTTGTCTGTGTCTGTCTTTGTGTGTCTGTTTGTCTGTGTCTGTATCTGTGTCTGTCTCTGTGTGTCTGTCTCTGTCTGTTTGTGTCCTACAGGTCCCTGGATGCCCCGCTGCGAACCGTCCTCGGCCGCACGGTGCTTCCTAATGGCCGGGAGTTGACCCCGCCCACCAGGATGACGCTGCGTGAGCAGCTGAGAGAGAAGATCTCGGCGGCCTTCTACCGCCACGGGCTGCTGTGCGCCTCCTACCCAGTACCCATCATCCTCTTCACCTCGGCCAGCATCCTCACCTGCTGGTAGGTCCTCTGTTCCATGTTTGGACAGATATGCCATCTCTGTCAGTACTGTGTCTTTGTCCACAAGACAGACTCCACTGTGGACAGACTCTACTGTGAACAGACTCTACTGTGGACAGACTCCACTGTGGACAGACTCTACTGTGGACAGACTCTACTGTGGACAGAGTCCACTGTGGACAGACAGGACTGACGGACCATCTACACGCATGCACGCATGCATGCACGCACGCACGCACATGCTCACAGGACGTCTAGTCGCAAGTCACTGAGTTGGTCTGATTCACTGCATAACAATCTGACACACACACCTGCTGTGAGCCGCTGAACGCCACCTGCTGAAAGAGAAAGAAGAGCTCGACCATGGAGAGGTTCCAGGCTGTGAGAATGGGAGGGGGAGGTGCATGTCCACACTGACCCACCTGTCCTCACCTGTCCTCACCTGTTCTCACCTGCAACATGAAACTGCTGGGGTCAGTGACCTCAGACTCGTTAACATCCACAGCCTCCATCTCAGAACCTCAGACTCGTTAACATCCACAGCCTCCACCTTGGAGCCTCAGACACATTAACATCCACAGCCTCCATCTCAGAACCTCAGACTCATTAACATTCACAGCCTCCACCTTAGAGCGTCAGACACGTTAACATCCACAGCCTCCACCTTAGAACCTCAGACTCGTTAACATCCACAGCCTCCATCTCAGAACCTCAGACACGTTAACGTCCACAGCCTCCATCTCAGAGCCTCAGACACGTTAACATCTGCAGCCTCCATCTCAGATCCTCAGAATCGTTAAAATCCACAGCCTCCATCTCAGAACCTCAGACTCATTAACATCCACAGCCTCCACCTTAGAGCCTCAGACACGTTAACATCCACAGCCTCCATCTCAGAACCTCAGACTCCTTAACATCCACAGCCTCCATCTCAGAACCTCAGACTCATTAACATCCACAGCCTCCACCTTAGAGCCTCAGACACGTTAACATCCACAGCCTCCATCTCAGAACCTCAGACTCCTTAACATCCACAGCCTCCATCTCAGAACCTCAGACTCCTTAACATCCACAGCCTCCATCTCAGAACCTCAGACACGTTAACATCCACAGCCTCCATCTCAGAACCTCAGACACGTTAACATCCACAGCCTCCATCTCAGAGCCTCAGACACGTTAACATCCACAGCCTCCATCTCAGAACCTCAGACTTGTTAACATCCACAGCCTCCACCTTGGAGCCTCAGACACGTTAACTTCCACAGCCTCCATCTCAGAACCTCAGACACGTTAACATCCGCAGCCTCCATCTCAGATCCTCAGAATCCTGAACATCCACAGCCTCCACCTTGGAGCCTCAGACACGTTAACATCCACAGCCTCCATCTCAGAACCTCAGACACATTAACATCCACAGCCTCCGTCTCAGAGCCTTAGACACGTTAACATCCATAGCCTCCATTTCAGAACCTCAGACATGTTAACATCCACAGCCTCCATCTCAGAACCTCAGACTCGTTAACATCCACAGCCTCCACCTTTGAGCCTCAGACACGTTAACATCCACAGCCTCCATCTCAGAACCTCAGACTTGCTAACATCCACAGCCTCCACCTTGGAGCCTCAGACACGTTAACTTCCACGGCCTCTATCTCAGAACCTCAGACACGTTAACATCCACAGCCTCCATCTCAGAACCTCAGACACGTTAACATCCACAGCCTCCATCTCGGAACCTCAGACTCGTTAACATCCACAGCCTCCATCTCAGAACCTCAGACTCGTTAACATCCACAGCCTCCATCTCAGAACCTCAGACATGTTAACATCCACAGCCTCCATCTCAGAACCTCAGACTCGTTAACATCCACAGCCTCCATCTCAGAACCTCAGACACGTTAACATCCACAGCCTCCATCTCAGAACCTCAGACATGTTAACATCCACAGCCTCCACCTTGGAGCCTCAGACTCATTAACATCCACAGCCTCCACCTTGGAGCCTCAGACACGTTAACTTCCACAGCCTCCATCTCAGAATCTCAGACTCGTTAACATCCACAGCCTCCACCTTGGAGCCTCAGACACGTTAACATCCACAGCCTCCATCTCAAAACCTCAGACTTGTTAACATCCACAGCCTCCACCTTCGAGCCTCAGACACGTTAACATCCACAGCCTCCATCTCAGAACCTCAGACACGTTAACATCCACAGCCTCCATCTCAGAGCCTCAGACACGTTAACATCTGCAGCCTCCATCTCAGATCCTCAGAATCGTTAACATCCACAGCCTACTCCTTGGAACCTCAGACATGTTAACATCCACAGCCTCCATCTCAGAACCACAGACTCATTAACATCCACAGCCTCCACCTTAGATCCTCAGAATCGTTAACATCCACAGCCTACTCTTTGGAACCTCAGACATGTTAACATCCACAGCCTCCATCTTAGAACATTTGATTCGTTAACATCCACAGCATCCATCTCAGAACCTCAGACATGTTAACATCCATAGCCTCCGTCTCAGAACCTCAGATTCGTTAACATCCACAGCCTCTACCTTAGATCCTCAGAATCGTTAACATCCACAGCCTACTCCTTGGAACCTCAGACATGTTAACATCCACAGCCTCCATCTTAGAACATTTGATTCGTCAACATCCACAGCATCCATCTCAGAACATCAGATTCTTTAACATTCACAGCCTCCATCTTAGAATATCATCAGACTCATTCCTGATTCACTGGATACACAACAGAGTTGTGTATCTGTGAAGATGACATCCAGAGATCGTCAGGATGGACGGACTGCTTAGGTTCAGTCGCAGCTGTCACTGGACTTTGAGGCTCAGAGGTAAAGCGGGTCATCCACTAATCAGGTCGTGGGTTCGATCCCAGGCTCCTGCAGTCTGCATTTCAAAGTGTCCTGAGCAAGATACTGAACTGCAAACTGAGTGAGGTTAACCTGAGGGTCAGGTGACATCATGCAGTGTTTCCCATACATTCATTTATCTGTGGCGGTGCGCCACAAATAAATTATCTCCGCCACATTTAGATTTTTCTGCTTTTGGCGCTACTTCGACCTCGCTCATAAACACATTATAATGGGACTCTGTGAATGTAGCTTGTCGTTACAATTCCTGTGCAATAGGTGGCAGTATGCATCCTAAAGACACACTTAACACACCTGGTCCGCCAGAAGAAGTAGAAGCAGACATAGTAGCAGAACGGATCCAAAGATGAAAGTAAGACCTCTCGGTACAAATATGTGGGCAAACTAGTCCAAAAGTGATCCGAACAGCTCTTAACTCATCATGTTATATTAGCCTGAGTCTGTATTAACATAGCTCAACATGTGCAGAGACATTAACTCACGCTGTTAGTAGTGTTAACTGCAGCGCGAGTCCCGTAGCAGCTCAACCCCATTAATCAATTACAGCGGCTCCACCGGCAACGGAAGCGGCGCGACAACCACCGTCTGTCTCGCGAAAACTATCTATTTTACGCGGCTCTTCTGTTTTTGTCACGCTACGCTCCCCTACGCGACCCTCCAGCAGATAAAAACTACATGAAATCGTGTGCTAAACGAGCACAATGTGTTTTTAAATGAATAAACCATTATCAGAGGTGATATGTGATGATTTTTTTCATGCATTTACCCATGTTTATCCGTGACATTGTGTAAATGTCTGTGGCGGACATTTGAAAGTGAGTAGATGACAAACAGTAGGCCTACAGTAAACTTGTAGATAACTCAAATATATGTAGTAACTTAGGGGGGAAATGCTTTAACATTTCATGCAGCCTACATGCAGCCTCTTGGCTCGGCAAACGGTAAACAACCCCGCTGGCTTCTCTACGTGTCGCTTCCGTACGCAGTCAGTAGAGCCCAAATGAATGGAGTGTGCCAGGGCTGACATCAAAACCCTGAAGTTTAGCATTGCACTGGTTCCCGGAAGAGAAAGTGAATGTGATTTTTGCATTGTGTTTTGGATTATGTCATAAAATAAGCTCTGTGGCTAACACAAGTTTATGATACTTACAGGTTTTGTTCAGCGAGATAATCTTCACATATGAACACCTTTCATACCGCATCTGAAGCTTAAATGCGATCGCCAAAATTGAAAAGCTAACATTAGGACTACATGACTACTCCACGGTCGCATGACGTCACCGCCATTAAGCTTTCAACTGATTTCAGCCGCTTTATTTTAAAAACATTGTATAATGGGGAAATCGGACTGTTTCAGCTAAATAAGAAGCTGTAATGGCGGACTGCCAGCACTCTCGCCTGTTTGGGGTTGATGACGTTTAATGTCCCTGACAGGGATTGTAGTCGTATTGAGCAACTTGTTAGCAACCGCCTTTTTCGCAAAACGTAAAAGCTTCAAAATTCACAAGTAGGGTATTTACTGACATGTTTTTGTCGTAGAACAAAACCTGAAACTTGCTTAAGCTTTTGTTAACCACAGACCTTATTTGAGGCATTTTACCAAAATCCCATTCAAAAAACGTATTGACTTTTAGATGAGAGAATCGGAAGTGCTAAAAAGTGCTAACGGAGTTCTGGTTTACTGGCACACTCTATACGCCGTGATGCTACGCTGACGTGACGCTTACGTTTGCAGCCGGTGGAGTCCGGCCCTAAGGTTCTGCTCGTTAGTAATTAACTCTGACGTTGGATGTTCACTCCTTCACACAGATGAGTATTGAAAAATATTTTCAATACCCCCCCCAGACCACACCACCACAAATAGATTCCTGTCCTGTGGGAAACACTGCATCATGTATGTTAGCCACACCCACCTGTGTGTCAATGTGTGAATGAGTGAATGTGTGTGTATGACTCGTAGTGTAAAAGCACTGTGATTGGTCAGAAGACAGGAAGTGTTCAGGTGCAAGTCATTGACTAACTTCTCGGGATGGCTCCTGATCGGAGGCTGAAAGACACCTGGGAAAAGGGAAGGGATCAGCTGGAGACAGGGAGGAGGGCACAGGTGGGTGCGCAGGACACAGGACAGGAGAGGACAAGAGAGGACAGGACATATGCGATGACATGGATAAATGTCCCTGTGTCTGTCTTGCTGCTTTACCGTGTCATTTAATGTTGGACAGGTGTGTGTGTGTGATAACTGTCCTCAGGTGTGTGTGTGTATGTGTGTGTGTGTGTGTGTGTGTTTTAGTTAGTTATGATCTGACCACACAGCAAACAACAGCCACAATGTCTGACATCACATCAGCTCTGTGTCATGTCTGACTGATGAACTGAGCCATCTCACTCTGTCTGTCTCTGTCTCACCCTTTCCCCCTGTCTGCCCCCCAGTTATCCTTTACTGAGGCTTCCCCTGCCGGGGACGGGTCCTGTGGAGTTCACCACGGGGGTGCGAGACTACAGCATCCCTTCCCATGAGCCTCAGGGAGACCTTGGAGAACGTCCTGACTGGGTAGGACACCAGAGAACATGGACATGTCCATATACATCCTAAAATGTCTCCTTATTCCCTCAGTCCTCTGACCTTGAATCTTAAAGTGAAACTAATTTTAATCTTCAGTGTGAGACTGAACTGACATGTCCTGTGAGACAGATGGTCAGACAGAGACAGAGACACATTAACTCTGATTGCTGACAGTCAGAGAGACACAGCTTCACCTGAGGACACTTTGATCCAGGAGACAGTCTGAAGGTGTGATGTGTCTGTCTCGTAGTATCGGGGTCCTCCAGTTGCCTACATCCAGCAAGTGTTGGTGAAGGCGGCGGTGTCTCCGTGGGACAGCAGCCTGGTGCCGGTGGACGTCTTTCGGTCGCCGCTGAGTCGAGCCTTCAGCCTGTTGGAGGAAATCCGCAACCACGTCCACTCTGACAGGTAAGACAGTGGACAGGGCTGACCAGGTGTCTTCAGGAGGCGGAGCTAAGCCTTGTTGGTATCATCTATCTGTGTATCATTAAAGATTTAACACGTGTCTCACTGCTGCTGAACTCAGACTGTCTGAGACATCTGAGACAGAGACAGACACAGGGACAGAGACCCTAGCCCCTTTTACTCTGCCAGATTTTCAGCGAATGTTGGGCCGTTTTGCCAGCGAGCTGCGAGCGTTTAGACACACAGAGCCGGACTGGCGAGTTGATCCGAGGTGCCCAATTTTCCGCTTCATAGGGTAGACATATTGGTGGAACCTTTTTGGTTTAAAAAGAAAGAGGTGCTCTTCTGCCACGGGAGGGGCTGTTGAAGACTTGTGGGAGGAGCTGTTAATGACGCCGCTCGTGCGAGCCACTGGTGGTGGACTTACAGGAAACAGCTGATAGCAGGAATTAGCGAGCAGCTAGTAGCAAGAGGGAAACACAAACCTGACAGACACTGTAAAGATGAGCAACTGGGGAGACAAGAAATTGCGTGCCCTCCTTGTCCTCGCAAATGAAGAGGCCATTAACCGCCAGATGACGGGGACGGTGAAGAATGGGCCGACCACCCCCCCCCCCCAATGTTTTTATTCAGTTTTTTCAGACAATACAGGGTGATGCATACAAGTCTATTACAGCATGGTATCTGCTCAGTGGTAGGAACGATAACCAAGAGCAAAAATAAATTCCAAACAAAAGCATAAGCTTGTCCCTAACAAAGGCTAATAGGGTGTCCCAGGTCTTATAGAAGGATGTCACGGACCCCTTTTGTGAGGGATTTAGTTTCTCTAGTTGTAGAAGGTGTAAGACTTCCTGTATCCATCTATTGTGGGTTGGGGGAGAAGCATCTTTTCATTTGGAAAGAATGGTGCGCCTTGCCAACAAAGTGGTGGCGGCAATGACACGCCCTGCAGTATTAGGCAAGTTTTTGGTTTGTGGGAGACCAAAAAGAGCAGTGAGGGTGTTCAGTTCTAAATTTGTGTTAAGGGCCTGTTCAAGAGTTATGAATTTATCTGACCAGAAGCAGGTCAGCCTCGGGCACACCCAAAAAATATGCAATTGCAATGGTTACAAGCATCATTGTGGTTAGAATATATTTTAGCTTATTTAGCATTGGTGAGGTGGGCTCTATGGAGCACTTTACATTGCAGAAGGCCATGCCTGGTGCATATGGATGAGAAATGAACCAGTTTTAAAATACTTCTCCCCTGGTTGTCAGTTACCTCTGTCCCTAAATTCTGCTCCCACAAATCCTTAAGCGATACAGTGTGGACCGGATTCAGGAGGCCAATTATGTTATAAATGGTGAATATCAGTCCTTTTTGATCAGGATAGAGGGAGAGAAATTGATCTATTACTGCTTCAGGCGGGCGGTTCAGGAAATGTGGAAATTGTTTTTGGATGAAATGCCTCACTGGGAGGAATCGAAAAGTGGCTATTAGGTAAATTGAACTTAGCTGACAAAACATTAAAGATGAAAAAGTGTCTCTTTCATACTAGTAGTTAAGTGTTTTGAGGCCTTTAGTTGACTACATACGAAAAGTGGGATCAGAACAGGAGGGAGGAAATAAGTAATTGCTCAATATTGGAGCATGGATCGAAGACCTAAGTAGACCGTGTTGTTTCCTGAATTGAAGCCAGATCTTAATTGTGTTATGGACGACCAAGTTGTGCGACATCTTATGAACACTGATGGGCAGCTGTGAAGAAATCACAGAGTGCAGAGAACAGTGGGAAGATGAAATGTCAGTGTGAGCCCAGGGTGGACAGATGTCTATAAAACTGCAATGGACCCAGTGTATTAATTTGGTGATGTTGCAAGCCCAGAAATAGTGGCGAAAGTTTGGAAGTGCTAGTCCTCCTTCAGACTTCGGGAGCTGGAGGCTCAAATTCCTGATACGGGCTGGTTTGCTCTGCCAAATAAATGCATTAAAGTGTTGGTCCAGGTTAGTGAAAAAGGATTTATTGAGGCAGATTGGGTTGTGTTGAAACAAGTACAAGAATTTGGGAAGGATATATGTTCATAGAAGCCCCCGCAGAAAGTTTGTGTACTACTCACAGTCGGGTCACGCCATCTCGGCGTTCTGGTCATCCATGCAAACTGTCGCTCCTTGAACACGTCATCAGAGTAGGGATGTCACAATTATAGATTTTCTCAGTACGATTATTGTCAGAGAAATAATCACGGTTTTACGATTATCACGATTATTATGCATTAATTAATTTCACACTATAAATGTGTAAAATCACATGAACACTCCTTATAGAAGTTTCATTTATTTCCATGCCAACATAACAAAAATAATATAGCAACAAAGAAAAGTAACCAAAAAGTAGTGTGCGGACTCTACTTTTACTACATGCCTCTTTGTGGTCCAGTAGTCTAAGTTTTTTCTAACATGTGCGTGTCTCTTTGTTCTCCTTAAATTACAATTATACAAATAATTTGAGAGCATATCTCATGCAGTGTTAATAATAAATGAAACAGACATCGTGCTGGAAGGACAAGTCCAACGTTTACTCAACACAGATGGGAGGTAGCAAAAGGAGGTAATACTAATGCTAAATGTTCACTGACTGAGGACCTTGAGAAGACATTACGTATATCTTCCACATTGCACACTGACACTGAAACAGTCTGACGACTAAAAAAGGGATTTGAACTTGTAACAGTTGAATATATGAAATGTGCCTTTAACATGGTGTATACTGTCGCCTAGCAGCAACGTCATCAAGCAGCACCTGTTATGATCTGAGTCTGTTGAGCGCACCCAACGCTAGTCGGACGTATACTTATGTGCTCCTGCTTTGTCTCTCTCACGTGTGGCGACTATTTTGTTCATGTATGAAAATATAGTAGCCATACAACTGGGCTTGGTAAGCTTGGAGTGTTTTTAATTTGATGTAAAAGTAAACGATGAGCATTTGTGAAATCCCACAGTTCTGTGGAAGCCCAACTCGTATCATATCACTACACCATTAATTGCAAATGACACGCTAATATATAATTTTTAATTCAGTGTTACATTAGATAAATTGAGATTGACATATTTTAACCCAGTTATTGTACATTTACCTTTACTTGCACACGTAAAGCCGGGTGGTTGTTCCGCAGGTGTTGTATCATGTTGCCCGTGTTTGATCTTTTGGCCGCAACTTTTTTGCAGCATGTTTTACAAACTGAAAAGCCGTAGTCAACAATGATCCCTTGGTCATTTTGCAATAGCCAAAATGATACCACACGGCTGACTTTATCCGTTTTTTGGGGGGAATAAGTCTTCTTCATCCATACTTAATCACTCAGAGACACCGCTTGTGTAACTTTGTTTTCGTTCCGTGTGAGTTGCGCTGACATACTGTATATGGTTCCGCGTCCCTGCATTATCTTTGGAGAGTGACGGTGTTGAGGAATCTTTATGAATAATTAACCGTGGCATTTAAAATCGCGGTTAATAGTGAAATCAAGTAATCGTGACATCCCTACATCAGAGCACTGTCTCTGACTGGGAAAGTAGCTTGGGCATCTCAATGGTAAGAGCCCCCAGTGAGAGAGATGGAAAACACGGAGTGGATCTCAGTTTACTAAGGCCGGTACAAAGACTTGCTGCTTCATCAAATGTCAAAATTGAACTGTTTAATGCTCAGTCACTCACAAACAAATCCTGACTCATACACAATCACATTCTTGACAAGTCTTTAGATTTATTGTGTATTACAGAGACCTGACACAAACCAAATACTTTTCTGGCTCTCAATATAGGCTGTCCTACGGGATACAGCTACCGTCAGAAAGCTCGCTACACAGGCCATGGTGGTGGTCTTGCAGCAATCTACCATGGCAATCTGGATATGTCCCCGTTAACCTTACCAGATCTGTCCTCTTTTGAATGTCTTGCTTTTAATTGCAAACCACCCTCTCCCATGATAGTTATGCTTATTTATTGGCCACCCAAACCTAACTCATCCTTTATCCCTGAGTTGTCAAATCTCCTCTCAACTTTCTGCACATCTGCAAATGTCATTATCTCGGGTGATCTAAACATTCATGTCAACACCCCCTTTGACTGCTCTGCAGCTGAATTCCTCCAATTATTGGACTACTTCAATTTAAAGCAACTTGTTGATGTCCCCACACACACCAGGGAGCACACTCTTGACGTGGTCATCACTAACTCTGCCCATCTTACCAATCTGCAGGCTTATGACCTCGAGGTGTCTGATCACAAGGCCATCTCTATGGAGCTATCCTCCTCATCTTCCATCACTAAGCCCAAACACCAAATCAGTTTCAGAAATATAAAAAACACCAATACAGAAACCCTGACTGCAGATCTTCAGTGTCTTTCCACTGATTTTTCATCAGCTGACGAGGCACTGGACTACTATTATAGCCACCTGAGCAGCTTCTTGGACCTTCACGCCCCTATTAAGACCAGGAGCCTCATTTATAAAAGAGTCCTTAGGATTCATACTAAAAGTTGACGTGCGCCCAAAAGCCGAAAATGGGGTTCACCAAAAAAATAATCTGATTTATAAAACCGTGCGCACGCCCACTTGCACGCAATGTTCTCTTTATAAATCACAGACCTCCTGGAGTTGTGCACATCCAGATCCGCCTCATATTCTGCCCTCTACACGCCCTAGTTCAACCATAAATGGTCATGCAAATCACCTCGGGAATGTGATCTGCATATAAATAAGCCGGCATGCAAGTGTTCTCTCATTGTTAGTCACAGCGACAGGTGTGAGAAACGAACCAAAAAGCGGAATTTCTCCGAGACTGAGCTCGAGACCCTTTAACGGGAGGTGGAGGACTGAAGAAAGATTTTATTTGGTGGCCACAGCAGCGGGATCACTAATAAAGCAAAAATAGTGGCAAGACATCAACGCTGCTGATGCTGTCAGCTGTGTCTGTGGGACTGCACGGACAGTAACAGAGAAAAAAAAAGTGGTCTGATCTAAAGGTAGACCACATATTTCTACTCCTTTACTAACATGTAGTTAATGTGTTGTTTTTAAATTTGAGGATGTTTTACATTGATTTGCGACATAAAGAATCACATTTATTAAAGGTGGAGGCAAAAAGGAGGATGTGCCGGTGCCATCTTGCGCAATTACGCATGAGGGTCAGCGCAGTATTTATATGTTTATGGCAATTAGTCTGATCAGACACCCGGCCTGAATTACAGCGTGAACCAGTGGTATCCCTGTTCCAAAATACAACGTGTAATTTGAAATACAATGCAAAGATGAAAGTGTAATAGGCAAACACGTTTCTTCATGCCGGTTTTGTCATGAACAGCACATGTCTAAGTAGGGCTGATGAAATGAGTGTTGTGATTAATGGCTGTATTTCGAGACACGATAAATGCACTAGAAATATTTAGCTAAATAAATAAATATATTCCATGCAGTCGTGCTATCCTCTCCCCCTCCTGCGCTCACAGAGTGGACAATGAGACGTTAGAGGCAGTGCGGATTAAATACGTATTTAGAAAGAATTTCAATTCAGGATTTGAGTTGGATTTTACAACGTTTTTATGAAACAATTATCACTCACTCCAGGCGCAAAATAAGGCTGCTGGATTTAATTTCAGTGATAACGTGGATCTAAGGTGGATATAGCGATACATTAAATTTGTGTGAGACATCAATAAAAATCTGACTCCACTTCTCCACCTCGCCGTCTGCGTTGCCACTTCCCAGTGTCTCCATAATGTGTACACGCATGACTCAGAGTTTGCTTACAGGTGTGCACATTCTCCCGCCAAGTTTATTTTTATAAATCACAACCTTTGTGTGGGAAGTGGCGTATGCCACGTTCAAGCCCTGTTTTTTTGCGTAAGCAAGCTTTATAAATGAGGCCACAGGACAGTCACCTTCTCCCGCTCAGCTCCATGGTTCACAGACGAACTGCAGAAAAAATTAAGCCAGCAGGACAGGTCCTTGTGTGGCGCTACATTGCTACTGGCCTAACTGTGCACAAACAGGCATATGGAGAGCAGCAAAGGGCCTATGCAAAGTCCCTCAAAGATGCACGGTCAAAGTTCTTCTCAGATACCATCAGACAACAGAACAGTGCAGGAAATTTCTAAACAGCTCTTCTCCACAGTCAACCGTCTCCTCAGACCAATATCCCCACCACCCAACGAGGCTGCAGAAGAACAATGTGATGAATTCATGGCCTTTTTCACCTCAAAAATTTCAGAAATTTGCTCTGTGCTCTCTGGTCCCCAAACTGCTTCTCCAACACACTCAGCCTGTCATCTCCCACCACCTCAATCATCTTCCTGATGTCAGCCTGGGAAAGGTTCAGGACATCACCAGGAAGATGAAATCCTCCACATGTCCCCTGGACCCTTTCCCAACAGCCCTGGTAAAAGCACACATCTCTGTCCTAAGTCCCCTCATCACTGCTGTTATCAACCACTCCCTCTGGACTGGCCATGTCCCTTCTGCCTTAAAAAATGCCATTGTAAGGCCCCTGCTCAAAAAACCCACTCTTCATCCAAACAATCTATCAAACTACAGAACCATTTCAAATCTCCCATTCATATCCAAAGTTCTGGAGAAAGCCATTGCCGCCCGTCTTCAAGACCACCTCCTTCAAAACAACCTGTATGAGAAATTTCAATCTGGTTTCCGCTCAGCTCACAGTACTGAAATAGCCCTGGTCAGAGTCACAAATGACCTTCTGATGACAGCTGTTGACGGTTCTCCCTCTGTTCTTGTTCTGCTGGACCTTTGTGCTGCATTTGACATAGTTGACCACAACATACTTCTAAACCGGCTTCATGACACCATCGGTCTCTCTGGCACAGCCCTCAACTGGTTCAAGTCATACCTCACAAACCAAACAGAATGCATCTCCACTGCCAACTCCACACCCAAACCCCACACCTGGGTCTGGGCTTGGCCCCATCCTCTTCACCCCTTCACCCTATACCTTCTCCCCCTGGGCCAAGTCATCAGCCAGCATGGAATGTCATTTCATTGCTATGCGGACGACACACAACTATATGTCAAAACCACAGCCGCAGCCCCATCATCTTCATCAACCTCATAACAACTCACTATCTGTCTGGAGGAGGTAAAGGTATGGATGGAACACAACTTCTTGAAACTAAACGGCTCAAAAACTGAAGCAATCATAATCGGCACCCCTCATCAGACCCAGTCATCATCCACAATCAGCATCACCTTCTCTGGCCACAACATTCCCCTCTCCTCATCAGTTACTAACCTTGGTGTTAGGATGGACCCTCAACTCACCTTTGAATCCCACAAAAATCATCTCTGCAAGATCTCTTTCCACCATCTCCGCAACATCGCCAAACTCCAGCCCACTCTAACCCTCCCAGATGCCAAGAAACTGGTCCATGCCTTTATCTCATCCAGACTGGACTTTTGTAGTGCACTTCTCATGGGGGTCCCTAGCAAGAGTCTCCAATACATCCAAAACTCTGCAGCTAGGATCCTGATGATAGTGCAGAAATATGAACATATCACACTCATCCTTCACTCCCTACACTGGCTTCCTGTCTCCGCCCGCATTGAATACAAGGTCTCCCTCCTCACCCACCACAAGGAGTTGTTAAATATTCTTGCTAAGATGAGGGCTAATAAAGCTGAATATGCCTTATAAAATTCAGCTTTGAAGCCATTGGGACCAGGTGACTTCCTATTCTGCATAGACTGGATTGCCTCTTGAATCTCTAAAGTAGAGACAGGTCTACTCAATTCCTTCGTCATATTGTCATCAATTTGAGGGTAAGTTAATGAGTCTAAGGGGTTAGGGGTCATTATAGTGATTGGGGGGCATTTTGAGGAATACAATTTGGTGTAGAATACAGAAAAAACTCTTAAGTCCAATTGGGTCAGAGTTGTACCTACTGTCAGTTAATTTGCTTTTGGAGATTAGTCTAGAAGCACTAACTGTATGGGCCTGTTGTGCCAGAAGTCTCCCAGCTTTGTCTCCTTATTCAAAGAAGCATTGCTTGGTTGTTTTTTCCCCCATTAAAGGGTTTTTTGGGGTTTTTTCCTGATCAGCTGTGAGGGTCCTAAGGACAGAGAAATGTCGTATGCTGTAAAGTCCTGTGAGGCAAATTGTGATTTGTGATATTGGGCTTTAAAAATAAAATTGAATTGAATTGAATTGTCTAAGCTGTCTCTCCACTATATGCGTCATCAACAGGTCATGCTCTGAGTGTAATAAAAGCCATTTTTTGTAGAGGGTGGGGGATGGAGAAGTCGAGTAGATTCTGTGAAGTTTGAGGAGTTCCTCCGCGATTTCTGCCAGCCTAGCCCTTTCTGCCCTTCTCATTTCAGAAATGTAGGATATCACCTGTCCACGAACCATAATCTTATTGTGCTTCCCACAAAATGCCACTACTAATGTCTGGAGTATCGTTTAACTCTATATAGAAGCGGATTTGTGTAGCAACAGAATCTTCAAACTTATTATCAAAAAGCAGGTGGGATCTGAACCTCCATAATGGAGGTTGGGTTGTACCATGTGGGAAACTGATGTCTATCGAGGTTGGAGCATGGTCAGATATGGCTATTGGGTCATAGTTGCATGCGCTCACACAGTGTAGTAGGTTATTACCAACTAAAAACAAGTCAATACGAGAAAATGTATGGTGTACGTGCAAGAAGAATGAGAAAGCTCTACTCTGAGGGTTGCTTAATCTCCAGGGATCTGAAATTCCCAGCTGGGAAGCATAGCTCATCACCACTTCTGCTGATTTGGATCGCGTGATTTGATTGGGAGAGGATCTGTCGAGACTCACATCTTGAACAAGATTGAAATCTCCTCCTATGATTATACGGTGGCTGTCCAAGTTTGGGATTCTGGCAAAGAGCCTTGTGAAAAACTGGTTGTCATCCCAAGTAGGTGCGTAAATAGAGACTAATATTACTGGTGTGTTCTGTAGAGTGCCAGTAACCACAACATAACGGCTGTCGGTATCTTGTATAACATTCAGTGGCTCGAACATGACCCTTTTATTAATGATAATGGGTGCCCCTCTAGCTCTATTGGAAAACTTTGGGTGAAATAGATGACTCATCCATACTCTCTTGGTACGGAGGGTATCTGATGTTTTAAGATGTATTTCTTGCAGAAACATAATGTCCCTTTTAAGGTGTTGCCGGCGTGTCAAAATCTTACCAACCATCATTGCGCTATTCATGCCCTTGGTGTTCCAAGAGATCAGACGCACTCCGCTACCTGTTATTTTAGCTGCCCCAGTCATCTAATGTCACCAGAGTAATGAGTCCACCTGACCCTGCAGGGGAGGAGAGGGAGGGAGAGAGGGAAAAAAAGAAAAGGGAAAAACAAGAAAACACAAAACAAACAAACAAACAACAGTGGAAAGCATATATCCTTGAAACACCAGTAATCCTGGTTCTGGCATCACCTCGAGCTACCTTCCCTTACAATTATAGTATTTGACCCCATAGGTCTAAAAAGAACAATCACGTCAACACAGAATCATAAAATATGTCTCAAGCCAAGTGTGTAAATGTTTCATAGAATTGAACAAAGGCAAACAGTACTCTGCGTAAGGCACATGTATCAGTAACCCTCCATCAGTGAAAATAATATCCTGAAAGCATCACCTGTGTATGGCAGATTAACACCCATCTTGAGGTAGAAATGGCTGCATGATCTTAATAACAGTGATAACAAACCAATCATATGGTATCATTAAACTGATCAGAGCCCTGACTTTGGGAGGTGAGTGAATACCAGGAAATAAGGATACTTCAGATAGCCCAACAAGAGGCAGAGGAAAAGGAGGTAGAACACAAGAGATAATAAAAATAGAAATCACAGCAACCCATGGGGGAGTAATGTCACGGTCATCAGTATGAATTAGGATTAAAAGGCGTCAACAGTCCTGTGTCATTGTAAATGTAAACACAGGTAAATGTTAACACAGGTAGAAAGAGGGATTCTGTTATTTTTGTTCATTTTCTCCTTTCTCCTCTAAACAAAAAATGGATCCTAAAGTAGAAGAGCTAAAAAAATGTCAGCAATCACAGAATGCTGAATACACTTACAGTAAGCATGCCATGGAAAGAGAAATAGATAAACAACAAACAAAAAATGGCCGGCAGTCATTATTCAGGTGTCTAAATGTCAGTTATCATAATTAGCCGTTAGCTCAATAGCAGGCTAGTGTTGCTAATGGTGCAGCCAGTTGATCAGCTCCAGCCCGGTCCAAGGCTAATACAGGAACGGTTATCTGTTTAGCATAGTGTTAGCTCACCTGTGTTGAGGCCATCAACTGCCCCCGTTGGTCAGATACCTTCCGTGTGGGTGGATGTTATGAAGTCCTTGGCCTCTGCCACTGAGGAGAGTCTCTTGTTACCTCTGTCCTTTGTTACTATGACAAGCCTGGCAGGATACCGCAGTGCTGGCTTGAAGCCCAGGTTGTATAGCTCAGACATCACGTCTCGGTATTTCTGGCACTGTTGCATCACGTCCGGAGTTTTGATTTGATTTGATTTGATTTATTGACACAAGCAATGCATAGAATTTAAAACAAAAAAAGCATGTGTCTGCATTTGTCAGGGATGGAATGAAAAAGTCCAGGACTTATTTCCATCGTTGTCCCTGTTATAACAGCTGTCCAGGTGGTGGCAGTGTAGTCCTCATAGATTGAGATGGGGGAGCCTCGGTACTGCAGCTTGCCTCTCTTAGCACGGGCCTCGCGGATGATCCTCTCCTTCACTTGGTACCTGTGTAGTGGGATGATAACGGGCTTTGGTCTCTGTCCTGCCTTTGGTTTGTGAGAAAGCGTCCGGTGGGCTATGTTGCACTCCTGTGGTGACTCCAGGAAACCTTCACCAAAAACCCCCATAAGCAATTCTGCAAAGAAAGTGGATGGGCGCGGCCCCTCAACTGATTCAGGTATGCCGACCACTCTGATGTTGTTACGCCGGCTCCGGCCCTCGAGATCGCTAACTTTGGCACTTTCTTCGAGCAAGCTTATTTTCTGAGCATGGGCCAACACTAGCGTGAACGTGATCGAGCTTGTTTTGAGTGTCGAAATAGTGGTCCTAAAATCCGTGGCGAGGGCCTGGCGGTGTTCTTCTAGGAGGCTATGGCCGACATGCTAAACTTGCCGTCGTCTCCGCTGGAGGGATTGGCTTGGCACTCTGGTCTAAACTCTTCCTGGTTGAATACGATGTCATGTTCTGATGGTGTGTCCTCGGCCTGTTTGTAGAGTTTATGGGGTATCAAAAGGGTTTCATTGTAAAAAGTTGTGGGAGCGGGACTTGCACGTCTAATCCATCTTACCCAAACCAGAATTCAGACGGGCCTTATGAGAGAATCGCCGAAGGACTGACCAGCCGCTGCTTCCCTCGGAGTACATCACTGTTTACGTCACACGCTGAGCTACATGTTATGTTACTTGCTCACGCCCCCCATTTCCCCTGAAAAAAAGGCACATGCTGTATTAGGGGTGACCCCGAATAGTCGATGATTTGGTGATTCGAATGGAGAAGTCTGATTCGACTGCCAATCTCGCTGTCGAAAAATGTGGTTATGAAACGAGACCGTACCATTCTGACTATATGGGGGTGCTCACTGCTGCTGAACATCTTGATTTGACATAGAATGTATTTGTTTTCTAGTAATTCATGATATATACCCTATTCTGATACAAACATCAGCCTAATTTCTGTTAATAAAAAATTGAAAATGACATGTGCATTTAATCAGTAGGCATAATCATTACTATGCATGAATAAATCACCCAGTTGCTCGATCCAAATAAGCGGAGGTGAGTGAGTGTGCTGCACGACCATCAGAGCAGCATCAAGGCCTACGGTGATTAATGAGTGAGATAAGGAAAAGGTTACTGTGTCTTCTTCAGAGTCAAGAAGATGCAGTAGCGTCGAAACGTCAGTTTGTTTGCACTTTATTAAAAGCGCTGCAATTTTATGGAGTGCTCCAGCCTCCTTTCATTTGGGTTCAGTCATTTTTTGACTATAGGACACCCCTATTCTGTATAAACAAAAGTAGGTAGGTGGCATTTTGCTGCACTCCCTGATTTTGTTTTTATACTGCTAATGCTGAAAAAACACTGATTGGGCTTTTCTGTAAATTTGCACAATTTGCTATGTAAAAAAAATATTTAAAAAGGGTTAGACTCCCAGACACAGACAGACTCAGAGATACAGAGACAGACACAGAAAAAGACAGACATAGAGGCACAGACAGACACAGAGACAGACAGACACACAGACACACAGACAGACGCAGAGACACACAGAAAGACACAGACACAGAAACAGACAGACACAGAGAGAGAGAGACATAGAGACAAACACAGAAACAGACACAGACAGAGACAGAGACAAACACAGAAACAAACAGACATAGAGACACAGACAGAGACAGAGACAAACACAGAAACAAACAGACATAGAGACACAGACACAGACAGAGACAAACACAGAAACAGACACACAGACACAGAAACAGACAGACAGACACGGACAGAGACAGACAGAGACACAGAAACAGACAGACATAGAGACACAGAGACACACAGACAGACAGAGACACACAGACACAGAAACAGACAGACACAGAGAGAGAGACACAGAGACACACAGAGACAGACAGACAGAGAGACACACAGAGACAGACAGACACAGACAGAGAGAGACATTGAGACAAACACAGAAACAGACACAGACAGAGACAGACATAAACAGAAACAAACAGACATAGAGACACAGACAGACACACAGAGACAGACAGACACACAGACAGACAGACAGACATAGAGACACAGACAGACACAGAAACAGACACACAGAGACAGACACAAACAGACAGACACAGAGACAGAGACACAGACAGACTCAGAGACAGACACAGACAGACACGGAGACAGACACACAGACACAGACAGACACAGAGACAGAGACAGACACAGACAGACAGAGACAGACACAGACACAGACAGACAGAGACAGACACAGAAACAGACAGACATAGAGACACAGACACAAAAACAGACAGACATAGAGACAGAGACACAGACAGACAGACAGACACAGACAGACACGGAGACAGACACACACAGACACAGACACAGAGACAGAGACACAGACAGACACAGAGACAGACACAGAAACGGACAGACATAGAGACACAGACACAAAAACAGACAGACATAGAGACAGAGACACAGACAGACAGACAGACAGACAGACACAGAGACAGAGACAGACAGAGACACAGACAGAGACGGAGACAGACACACAGACACAGACAGACAGAGACAGACACAGACACAGAGACAGACAGACACAGAGACACAGAAACAGACAGACATAGAGACTGTGCTGTGGTTAAAACTGGAGAAGAGACAAACTGAAGACAGAAAACTTTAAGTTTACTGAGAAGTAAAATAAATAAGTTCAGTTCAGTCATGTCCCCCACCACGTTAGGACCAGTTCAAAATCATGTCCCCCACCACATTAGGACCAGTTCAAAGTCATGTCCCCCACCACGTTAGGACCAGTTCAAAGTCATGTCCCCCACCACGTTAGGACCAGTTCAAAGTCATGTCCCCCACCACGTTAGGACCAGTTCAAAGTCATGTCCCCCACCACGTTAGGACCAGTTCAAAGTCATGTCCCCCACCACGTTAGGACCAGTTCAAAGTCATGTCCCCCACCACGTTAGGACCAGTTCAAAATCATGTCCCCCACCACGTTAGGACCAGTTCAAAATCATGTCCCCCACCACGTTAGGACCAGTTCAAAGTCATGTCCCCCACCACGTTAGGACCAGTTCAAAGTCATGTCCCCCACCACGTTAGGACCAGTTAGAAGTCATGTCCCCCACCACGTTAGGACCAGTTCAAAGTCATGTCCCCCACCACGTTAGGACCAGTTCAAAGTCATGTCCCCCACCACGTTAGGACCAGTTCAAAGTCATGTCCCCCACCACGTTAGGACCAGTTCAAAGTCATGTCCCCCACCACGTTAGGACCAGTTCAAAGTCATGTCCCCCACCACGTTAGGACCAGTTCAAAGTCATGTCCCCCACCACGTTAGGACCAGTTCAAAGTCATGTCCCCCACCACGTTAGGACCAGTTCAAAGTCATGTCCCCCACCACGTTAGGACCAGTTCAAAATCATGTCCCCCACCACATTAGGACCAGTTCAAAGTCATGTCCCCCACCACGTTAGGACCAGTTCAAAGTCATGTCCCCCACCACGTTAGGACCAGTTCAAAGTCATGTCCCCCACCACGTTAGGACCAGTTCAAAGTCATGTCCCCCACCACGTTAGGACCAGTTCAAAGTCATGTCCCCCACCACGTTAGGACCAGTTCAAAGTCATGTCCCCCACCACGTTAGGACCAGTTCAAAATCATGTCCCCCACCACGTTAGGACCAGTTCAAAATCATGTCCCCCACCACGTTAGGACCAGTTCAAAGTCATGTCCCCCACCACGTTAGGACCAGTTCAAAATCATGTCCCCCACCACGTTATGACCAGTTCAAAGTCATGTCCCCCACCACGTTAGGACCAGTTCAAAGTCATGTCCCCCACCACGTTAGGACCAGTTCAAAGTCATGTCCCCCACCACGTTAGGACCAGTTAGAAGTCATGTCCCCCACCACGTTAGGACCAGTTCAAAGTCATGTCCCCCACCACGTTAGGACCAGTTCAAAGTCATGTCCCCCACCACGTTAGGACCAGTTCAAAGTCATGTCCCCCACCACGTTAGGACCAGTTCAAAGTCATGTCCCCCACCACGTTAGGACCAGTTCAAAGTCATGTCCCCCACCACGTTAGGACCAGTTCAAAGTCATGTCCCCCACCACGTTAGGACCAGTTCAAAGTCATGTCCCCCACCACGTTAGGACCAGTTCAAAGTCATGTCCCCCACCACGTTAGGACCAGTTCAAAGTCATGTCCCCCACCACGTTAGGACCAGTTCAAAATCATGTCCCCCACCACGTTAGGACCAGTTCAAAATCATGTCCCCCACCACGTTAGGACCAGTTCAAAGTCATGTCCCCCACCACGTTAGGACCAGTTCAAAATCATGTCCCCCACCACGTTATGACCAGTTCAAAGTCATGTCCCCCACCACGTTAGGACCAGTTCAAAGTCATGTCCCCCACCACGTTAGGACCAGTTCAAAGTCATGTCCCCCACCACGTTAGGACCAGTTAGAAGTCATGTCCCCCACCACGTTAGGACCAGTTCAAAGTCATGTCCCCCACCACGTTAGGACCAGTTCAAAGTCATGTCCCCCACCACGTTAGGACCAGTTCAAAGTCATGTCCCCCACCACGTTAGGACCAGTTCAAAGTCATGTCCCCCACCACGTTAGGACCAGTTCAAAGTCATGTCCCCCACCACGTTAGGACCAGTTCAAAGTCATGTCCCCCACCACGTTAGGACCAGTTCAAAGTCATGTCCCCCACCACGTTAGGACCAGTTCAAAGTCATGTCCCCCACCACGTTAGGACCAGTTCAAAGTCATGTCCCCCACCACGTCAGGACCAGTTCAAAGTCATGTCCCCCACCACGTCAGGACCAGTTCAAAGTCATGTCCCCCACCACGTTAGGACCAGTTCAAAGTCATGTCCCCCACCACGTTAGGACCAGTTCAAAGTCATGTCCCCCACCACGTTAGGACCAGTTCAAAATCATGTCCCCCGACATGTCAGGACCAGTTCAAAATCATGTCCCAAGACATGTCAGGACCAGTTCAAAGTCATGTCCCCAGACATGTCAGGACCAGTTCAAAGTCATGTCCCCCACCACGTTAGGACCAGTTCAAAATCATGTCCCCCACCACGTTAGGACCAGTTCAAAATCATGTCCCCCACCACGTTAGGACCAGTTCAAAGTCATGTCCCCCACCACGTTAGGACCAGTTCAAAATCATGTCCCCCACCATGTTAGGACCAGTTCAAAGTCATGTCCCCCACCACGTTAGGACCAGTTCAAAATCATGTCCCCCGACATGTCAGGACCAGTTCAAAATCATGTCCCCAGACATGTCAGGACCAGTTCAAAATCATGTCCCCCACCACGTTAGGACCAGTTCAAAGTCATGTCCCCAGACATGTCAGGACCAGTTCAAAGTCATGTCCCCCAAGACATGTCAGGACCAGTTCAAAATCATGTCCCCAGACATGTCAGGACCAGTTCAAAGTCATGTCCCCCACCATGTTAGGACCAGTTCAAAGTCATGTCCCCCACCACATTAGGACCAGTTCAAAGTCATGTCCCCCACCACGTTAGGACCAGTTCAAAGTCATGTCCCCCACCACGTTAGGACCAGTTCAAAGTCATGTCCCCCACCACGTTAGGACCAGTTCAAAATCATGTCCCCCACCACGTTAGGACCAGTTCAAAATCATGTCCCCCACCACGTTAGGACCAGTTCAAAGTCATGTCCCCCACCACGTTAGGACCAGTTCAAAATCATGTCCCCCACCACGTTAGGACCAGTTCAAAGTCATGTCCCCCACCACGTTAGGACCAGTTCAAAGTCATGTCCCCCACCACGTTAGGACCAGTTCAAAGTCATGTCCCCCACCACGTTAGGACCAGTTCAAAGTCATGTCCCCCACCACGTTAGGACCAGTTCAAAGTCATGTCCCCCACCACGTTAGGACCAGTTCAAAGTCATGTCCCCCACCACGTTAGGACCAGTTCAAAGTCATGTCCCCCACCACGTCAGGACCAGTTCAAAGTCATGTCCCCCACCACGTCAGGACCAGTTCAAAGTCATGTCCCCCACCACGTTAGGACCAGTTCAAAGTCATGTCCCCCACCACGTCAGGACCAGTTCAAAGTCATGTCCCCCACCACGTCAGGACCAGTTCAAAGTCATGTCCCCCACCACGTCAGGACCAGTTCAAAGTCATGTCCCCCACCACGTTAGGACCAGTTCAAAGTCATGTCCCCCACCACGTTAGGACCAGTTCAAAGTCATGTCCCCCACCACGTTAGGACCAGTTCAAAGTCATGTCCCCCACCACGTTAGGACCAGTTCAAAATCATGTCCCCCGACATGTCAGGACCAGTTCAAAATCATGTCCCAAGACATGTCAGGACCAGTTCAAAGTCATGTCCCCAGACATGTCAGGACCAGTTCAAAGTCATGTCCCCCACCACATCAGGACCAGTTCAAAGTCATGTCCCCCACCACGTTAGGACCAGTTCAAAGTCATGTCCCCCACCACGTTAGGACCAGTTCAAAATCATGTCCCCCGACATGTCAGGACCAGTTCAAAATCATGTCCCCAGACATGTCAGGACCAGTTCAAAGTCATGTCCCCCACCACATTAGGACCAGTTCAAAGTCATGTCCCCCACCACGTTAGGACCAGTTCAAAATCATGTCCCCCACCACGTTAGGACCAGTTCAAAATCATGTCCCCCACCACGTTAGGACCAGTTCAAAGTCATGTCCCCCACCACGTTAGGACCAGTTCAAAATCATGTCCCCCACCATGTTAGGACCAGTTCAAAGTCATGTCCCCCACCACGTTAGGACCAGTTCAAAATCATGTCCCCCGACATGTCAGGACCAGTTCAAAATCATGTCCCCAGACATGTCAGGACCAGTTCAAAATCATGTCCCCAGACATGTCAGGACCAGTTCAAAGTCATGTCCCCCACCACATTAGGACCAGTTCAAAGTCATGTCCCCCACCACGTTAGGACCAGTTCAAAATCATGTCCCCAGACATGTCAGGACCAGTTCAAAGTCATGTCCCCCACCACGTTAGGACCAGTTCAAAGTCATGTCCCCCACCACGTTAGGACCAGTTCAAAGTCATGTCCCCCACCACGTTAGGACCAGTTCAAAATCATGTCCCCAGACATGTCAGGACCAGTTCAAAGTCATGTCCCCCAACACATTAGGACCAGTTCAAAGTCATGTCCCCCACCACGTTAGGACCAGCTCAAAATCATGTCCCCAGACATGTCAGGACCAGTTCAAAATCATGTCCGAAGTCATGTCAGGACCAGTTCAAAATAATGTCCCCCACCACGTTAGGACCAGTTCAAAGTCATGTCCCCCACCACGTTAGGACCAGTTCAAAATCATGTCCCAAGACATGTCAGGACCAGTTCAAAATCATGTCCCCAGACATGTCAGGACCAGTTCAAAATCATGTCCCAGGACATGTCAGGACCAGTTCAAAATCATGTCCCCAGACATGTCAGGACCAGTTCAAAGTCATGTCCCCTACCACGTTAGGACCAGTTCAAAATCATGTCCCAAGACATGTCAGGACCAGTTCAAAGTCATGTCCCCCACCACGTTAGGACCAGTTCAAAATCATGTCCCCAGACATTTCAGGACCAGTTTAAAGTCATGTCCCCCACCACGTTAGGACCAGTTCAAAGTCATGTCCCCCACCACGTTAGGACCAGTTCAAAATCATGTCCCAAAACATGTCAGGACCAGTTCAAAATCATGTCCCCAGACATGTCAGGACCAGTTCAAAGTCATGTCCCCCACCACGTTAGGACCAGTTCAAAATCATGTCCCCAGACATGTCAGGACCAGTTTAAAGTCATGTCCCCCACCACGTTAGGACCAGTTCAAAGTCATGTCCCCCACCACGTTAGGACCAGTTCAAAATCATGTCCCAAAACATGCCAGGACCAGTTCAAAATCATGTCCCCCACCACGTTAGGACCAGTTCAAAGTCATGTCCCCCACCATGTTAGGACCAGTTCAAAGTCATGTCCCCCACCACGTTAGGACCAGTTCAAAATCATATCCCCAGACATGTCAGGACCAGTTCAAAATCATTTCCCCAGACATGTCAGGACCAGTTCAAAGTCATGTCCCCCACCACGTTAGGACCAGTTCAAAGTCATGTCCCCCACCACGTTAGGACCAGTTCAAAGTCATGTCCCCAGACATGTCAGGACCAGTTCAAAGTCATGTCCCCCACCACGTTAGGACCAGTTCAAAGTCATGTCCCCCACCACGTTAGGACCAGTTCAAAGTCATGTCCCCCACCACGTTAGGACCAGTTCAAAATCATGTCCCCAGACATGTCAGGACCAGTTCAAAGTCATGTCCCCCACCACGTTAGGACCAGCTCAAAATCATGTCCCCAGACATGTCAGGACCAGTTCAAAATCATGTCCCAAGACATGTCAGGACCAGTTCAAAATCATGTCCCCCACCACGTCAGGACCAGTTCAAAGTCATGTCCCCCACCACGTTAGGACCAGTTCAAAATCATGTCCCAAGACATGTCAGGACCAGTTCAAAATCATGTCCCCAGACATGTCAGGACCAGTTCAAAATCATGTCCCAAGACATGTCAGGACCAGTTCAAAATCATGTCCCCAGACATGTCAGGACCAGTTCAAAGTCATGTCCCCCACCACGTTAGGACCAGTTCAAAATCATGTCCCAAGACATTTCAGGACCAGTTCAAAGTCATGTCCCCCACCACGTTAGGACCAGTTCAAAATCATGTCCCCAGACATGTCAGGACCAGTTTAAAGTCATGTCCCCCACCACGTTAGGACCAGTTCAAAGTCATGTCCCCCACCACGTTAGGACCATTTCAAAATCATGTCCCAAAACATGTCAGGACCAGTTCAAAATCATGTCCCCCGACATGTCAGGACCAGTTCAAAGTCATGTCCCCCACCACGTTAGGACCAGTTCAAAATCATGTCCCCAGACATGTCAGGACCAGTTCAAAGTCATGTCCCCCACCACGTTAGGACCAGTTCAAAATCATGTCCCCCACCACGTTAGGACCAGTTCAAAGTCATGTCCCAAGACATGTGAGGACCAGGTCAAAATCATGTCCCCAGACATGTCAGGACCAGTTCAAAATCATGTCCCCCACCACGTTAGGACCAGTTCAAAGTCATGTCCCAAGACATGTCAGGACCAGTTCAAAATCATGTCCCCAGACATGTCAGGACCAGTTCAAAGTCATGTCCCCCACCACGTTAGGACCAGTTCAAAATCATGTCCCCCACCACGTTAGGACCAGGTTAAAATCATGTCCCCCACCACGTTAGGACCAGTTCAAAATCATGTCCCCCACCACGTTAGGACCAGTTTAAAGTCATGTCCCAAGACATGTCAGGACCAGTTCAAAGTCATGTCTCCCGACATGTCAGGACCAGTTCAAAGTCATGTCCCCAGACATGTCAGGACCAGTTCAAAATCATGTCCCCCGACATGTCAGGACCAGTTTAAAATCATGTCCCCCACCACGTTAGGACCAGTTTAAAGTCATGTCCCCCGACACGTCAGGACCAGTTCAAAATCATGTCCCCCACCACGTTAGGACCAGTTTAAAGTCATGTCCCCCGACACGTCAGGACCAGTTCAAAATCATGTCCCCCACCACATCAGGACCAGTTCAAAGTCATGTCCCCCGACACGTCAGGACCAGTTCAAAGTCATGTCCCCCGACATGTCAGGAACAGTTCAAAATCATGTCCCCCACCACGTTAGGACCAGTTTAAAGTCATGTCCCCCGACACGTCAGGACCAGTTCAAAATAATGTCCCCCACCACGTTAGGACCAGTTTAAAATCATGTCCCCCACCACATCAGGACCAGTTTAAAGTCATGTCCCCCGACATGTCAGGAACAGTTCAAAATCATGTCCCCCACCACGTTAGGACCAGTTTAAAGTCATGTCCCCCGACACGTCAGGACCAGTTCAAAATAATGTCCCCCACCACGTTAGGACCAGTTTAAAATCATGTCCCCCGACACGTCAGGACCAGTTCAAAATCATGTCCCCCACCACGTTAGGACCAGTTCAAAGTCATGTCCCCCACCACGTTAGGACCAGCTCAAAATCATGTCCCCAGACATGTCAGGACCAGTTCAAAATCATGTCCCAAGACATGTCAGGACCAGGTCAAAATCATGTCCCCCACCACGTTAGGACCAGTTCAAAGTCATGTCCCCCACCACGTTAGGACCAGTTCAAAATCATGTCCCAAGACATGTCAGGACCAGTTCAAAATCATGTCCCCAGACATGTCAGGACCAGTTCAAAATCATGTCCCCCACCAAGACATGTCAGGACCAGTTCAAAATCATGTCCCCAGACACATCAGGACCAGTTCAAAATAATGTCCCCCACCACGTTAGGACCAGTTCAAAGTCATGTCCCCCACCACGTTAGGACCAGTTCAAAATCATGTCCCCCACCACGTTAGGACCAGTTTAAAGTCATGTCCCCCGACACGTCAGGACCAGTTCAAAGTCATGTCCCCCACCACATCAGGACCAGTTTAAAGTCATGTCCCCCGACACGTCAGGACCAGTTCAAAATCATGTCCCCCACCACGTTAGGACCAGTTTAAAGTCATGTCCCCCACCACGTTAGGACCAGTTTAAAATCATGTCCCCCGACACGTCAGGACCAGTTCAAAATCATGTCCCCCACCACGTTAGGACCAGTTTAAAGTCATGTCCCCCGACACGTCAGGACCAGTTCAAAATCATGTCCCCCACCACATCAGGACCAGTTCAAAATCATGTCCCCCGACACGTCAGGACCAGTTCAAAATAATGTCCCCCACCACGTTAGGACCAGTTCAAAGTCATGTCCCCCACCACATTAGGACCAGTTCAAAATCATTTCCCCCACCACGTTAGAACCAGTTTAAAGTCATGTCCCCCGACACGTCAGGACCAGTTCAAAGTCATGTCCCCCACCACATCAGGACCAGTTTAAAGTCATGTCCCCCGACATATCAGGACCAGTTCAAAATCATGTCCCCCACCACGTTAGGAACAGTTTAAAGTCATGTCCCCCGACACGTCAGGACCAGTTCAAAGTCATGTCCCCCACCACATCAGGACCAGTCTAAAGTCATGTCCCCCGACATATCAGGACCAGTTCAAAATCATGTCCCCCACCACGTTAGGACCAGTTCAAAGTCATGTCCCCCGACACGTCAGGACCAGTTCAAAATAATGTCCTCCACCACGTTAGGACCAGTTTAAAGTCATGTCCCCCGACACGTCAGGACCAGTTCAAAATCATGTCCCCCACCACATCAGGACCAGTTCAAAGTCATGTCCCCAGACATGTCAGGACCAGTTCAAAATAATGTCCCCCACCACATTAGGACCAGTTCAAAGTCATGTCCCCCACCACGTTAGGACCAGTTCAAAGTCATGTCCCCCACCACGTTAGGACCAGTTCAAAGTCATGTCCCCCACCACGTTAGGACCAGTTCAAAATAATGTCCCCCACCACGTTAGGACCAGTTCAAAATAATGTCCCCCACCACGTTAGGACCAGTTCAAAGTCATGTCCCCCACCACATCAGGACCAGTTTAAAGTCATGTCCCCCGACATGTCAGGACCAGTTCAAAATAATGTCCCCCACCACATCAGGACCAGTTCAAAGTCATGTCCCCCGACACGTCAGGACCAGTTCAAAATAATGTCCCCCACCACGTTAGGACCAGTTCAAAGTCATGTCCCCCACCACATCAGGACCAGTTTAAAGTCATGTCCCCCGACATGTCAGGACCAGTTCAAAATAATGTCCCCCACCACATCAGGACCAGTTCAAAGTCATGTCCCCCACCACATCAGGACCAGTTCAAAATAATGTCCCCCACCACATCAGGACCAGTTCAAAGTCATGTCACCCGACTTGTTAGGACCAGTTCAAAGTCATGTCCCCCCGTCCAAGTCATGTCCCCCGACATGTCAGGACCAAAGTCAAACCATCAAGCAAACTATTTTTGCCTTCAGTGTCAGAGAAAACACGTCTCCTTCAAAAAGATCTTCTCCACATGTCAGTCCTGCTCCACCTGTCTGTCTCTGTCTGTCTGTCTATCGGTCATAAATACTGACTCAGTTTCAGTTCTTCTCTTTTTATTGTTCAACATGCCGTTTATAGATCGTTAACGTCTCCTGTCTCCTCCCTGTCTGTCCTCTGTCTCCTCCCTGTCTGTCCTCTGTCTCCTCCCTGTCTCTCCTGTCTCTCCTCTGCCTCCTCCCTGTCTGTCCTCTGTCTCCTCCCTGTCTCTCCTCTGTCTCCTCCCTGTCTGTCCTCTGTCAGCTCTGGGATTCGCAGTCTGGAGACACTGTGTCTCCAGGTGACAGACCTGTTTCCAGGGTTACGGAGGATGCAGTCGGTGCTGCCGGAGCATGGCTGTCTTCTGGTGTCTCCTGGGAACTACTGGCAGAACCAGAGGGACCTGTTTGACTCGGACCCAGACCTCCTGAAGACCATCCAGAAACATGAGCCCAAAGGTCTGCACACCTCGGCCACGCTGAGAGGTAGGACTGAGGAGGACTAGGACGGTCCACGTCCTCAACACCTGCTGTCCCCCTTTATCATGGTTCAGTCTTATTTCATCAAAGGGAGGAAGACAGAGACTGACAGAGACACATACAGACAGACAGAGACACAGACTGACAGAGACACAGACTGACAGAGACACAGACAGACAGAGACACAGACAGACAGACAGAGACTCAGACAGACAGACAGAGACACAGACAAACACACTCAGACAGACAGACTCAGACAGACAGACAGACAGACAGACGGAGACTCAGACAGAGACACAGACAGACAGACGGAGACTCAGACAGAGAGACAGACAGACAGACGGAGACAGAGACACAGACTGACAGACGGAGACACAGACAGACAGACAGAGACACAGACTGACAGACGTAGACACAGACAGACAGAGACACAGACAGACAGAGGCACAGACTGACAGACGGAGACACAGACAGACAGACAGAGACACAGACTGACAGACGTAGACACAGACAGACAGAGACACAGACAGACAGACGGAGACACAGACAGACAGACGGAGACACAGACAGACAGACGGAGACTCAGACAGACAGATGGAGACTCAGACAGACAGATGGAGACTCAGACAGACAGACAGACAGAGACACAGACAGACAGAGACTCAGACAGACAGACGGAGACTCAGACAGACAGACAGAGACACAGACAGACAGACGGAGAGACAGACAGACAAACAGACAGACAGACAGAGACACAAACAGACAGACTCAGACAGACAGAGACAAAGACAGACAGACAGACTCAGACAGACAGACTCAGATAGACAGACAGAGACAAAGACAAACAGACAGAGACAGACAGAGACACAGACAGACTCAGACAGACAGACAGACAGAGACACAGACAGACTCAGACAGACAGACTGACTCAGACACAGACACAGACACAGACAGAGACTCCGACAGAGACACAGGCAGACAGACACAGAGACAGACAGACAGACAGACAGACAGACAGACAGACAGACAGACAGACAGACAGACAGACAGACAGACAGACAGACAGACAGACAGACAGAGACACAGACAGACAGATAGAGACACAGACAGACAGATAGAGACACAGACGGAGACACAGACAGAGACTCAGACAGACAGACAGAGACTCAGACAGACAGACAGACACAGACAGACAGACACACAGACAGACAGACTGACTCAGACAGAGACACAGGCAGGCAGACAGACAGAGACTCCGACAGAGACACAGGCAGACAGACAGACAGACAGACAGACAGACAGACAGACGGAGACACAGACGGAGAGACAGGCAGACAGACAGAGAGACAGGCAGACAGAGACAGACAGACAGACAGACAAACAGACGGAGACACAGACGGAGAGACAGGCAGACAGACAGAGAGACAGGCAGACAGACAGAGACACAGACAGAGAGACAGAGAGACAGACAGACAGACAGACAGACGGAGACACAGACGGAGAGACAGGCAGACAGACAGAGAGACAGGCAGACAGACAGAGAGACAGACAGAGAGACAGACACTCAGACAGACAGACGGAGACACAGACAGAGAGACAGAGACACAGGCAGACAGACACTCAGACAGACAGACGGAGACACAGACAGAGAGACAGACAGACAGACAGACAGACGGAGACACAGACAGACAGACTTACGGAGACACAGACAGACAGACAGACAGACAGAGACTCAGACAGACAGACAGACAGACAGACAGAGACTCAGACAGACAGACAGACGGAGACACAGACAGAGACTCAAACAGACAGACAGACGGAGACTCAGACAGACAGACGGAGACACAGACAGAGAGACAGAGACACAGGCAGACAGACAGACACTCAGGCAGACAGACGGAGACACAGACAGAGAGACGGAGACACAGACAGACAGACTTACGGAGACACAGACAGACAGACAGACAGACAGAGACTCAGACAGACAGACAGACAGACAGACACTCAGACAGACAGACAGACGGAGACACAGACAGAGACTCAGACAGACAGACAGACGGAGACTCAGACAGACAGACGGAGACACAGACAGAGAGACAGAGACACAGGCAGACAGACTTACGGAGACACAGACAGACAGACTTACGGAGACACAGACAGACAGACAGACAGACAGAGACTCAGACAGACAGACAGACGGAGACTCAGACAGAGACACAGGCAGACAGACAGAGACACAGACAGACAGACAGACAGACAGACAGACGGAGACACAGACAGAGAGACAGACAGACAGTCAGACAGACAGTCAGACAGACAGACGGAGACACAGACAGACAGACAGACACTCAGACAGAGACACAGGCAGACAGACAGACACTCAGACAGACAGACGGAGACACAGACAGACAGACAGACAGACAGACAGACAGACAGACAGAGTCAGACAGACAGACAGACAGACGGAGACACAGACAGACAGACAGACGGACGGAGACACAGACAGACAGACAGACAGACAGACAGACGGAGACACAGACAGACAGACGGAGACACAGACAGAGACACAGACAGACAGACAGACAGACAGAGACTCAGACAGAAAGAGACAGACAGACAGACAGAGACACAGACAGACAGAGACTCAGACAGACAGACAGACAGAGACACAGACAGACAGACAGAGACTCAGACAAACAGAGACAGACAGACAGACAGAGACACAGACAAACAGAGACAGACAGACAGACAGAGACACAGACAGACACAGACAGACAGACAGACTCAGACAGACAGAGACTCAGACAGAGACACAGACAGACAGACGGAAACACAGACAGACAGACAGACAGACAGACAGAGACAGGAAACATGTAAGTGTTCTGTGGACAGTGTTCATGTAAACATCCCGTCTTGCTTCATGTAAACATCCCGTCCTGCTTCATGTAAACATCCCGTCCTGCTTCATGTAAACATCATGTCCTGCTTCATGCCAACATCCCATCCTGCTTCATGTAAACATCACATCCTGCTTCATGTAAACATCATGTCCTGCTTCATGCCAACATCCCATCCTGCTTCATGTAAACATCACATCCTGCTTCATGTAAACATCATGTCCTGCTTCTGCTTCATGCTTCATGTAACATCCCATCCTGCTTCATGTAAACATCACATCCTGCTTCATGCAAACATCCCGTTCTGCTTCATGCAAACATCCCATCCTGCTTCATGTAAACATCACATCCTGCTTCATGTAAACATCACATCCTGCTTCATGTAAACATCACATCCTGCTTCATGTAAACATCACATCCTGCTTCATGTAAACATCACATCCTGCTTCATGTAAACATCACATCCTGCTTCATGTAAACATCACATCCTGCTTCATGTAAACATCATGTCCTGCTTCATGCCAACATCCCATCCTGCTTCATGTAAACATCACATCCTGCTTCATGTAAACATCATGTCCTGCTTCATGCCAACATCCCATCCTGCTTCATGTGAACATCACATCCTGCTTCATGTAAACATCATGTCCTGCTTCATGCCAACATCCCATTCTGCTTCATGTAAACATCACATCCTGCTTCATGCAAACATCCCGTTCTGCTTCATGCAAACATCCCATCCTGCTTCATGTAAACATCACATCCTGCTTCATGTAAACGTCATGTTCTGCTTCATGCCAACATCCCATCCTGCTTCATGTAAACATCACATCCTGCTTCATACAAACATCCCGTCCTGCTTCATGTAAACATCACATCCTGCTTCATGTAAACATCCCGTCCTGCTTCATGTAAACATCCCGTCCTGCTTCATGTAAACATCATGTTCTCCTTCATGTAAACATCACATCCTGCTTCATGTAAACATCATGTCCTGCTTCATGCCAACATCCCATCCTGCTTCATGTAAACATCCCGTCCTGCTTCATGTAAACATCATGTCCTCCTTCATGTAAACATCACATCCTGCTTCATGTAAACATCATGTCCTGCTTCATGCCAACATCACATCCTGCTTCATGCAAACATCCCGTTCTGCTTCATGCAAACATCCCATCCTGCTTCATGTAAACATCATGTCTTCCTTCATGTAAACATCACATCCTGCTTCATGTAAACATCATGTCCTGCTTCATGCCAACATCCCATCCTGCTTCATGTAAACATCACATCCTGCTTCATGCAAACATCCCGTTCTGCTTCATGCAAACATCCCATCCTGCTTCATGTAAACATCATGTCCTCCTTCATGTAAACATCCCATCCTGCTTCATGTAAACATCATGTCCTCCTTCATGTAAACATCACATCCTGCTTCATGTAACCATCACATCCTGCTTCATGTAAACATCATGTCCTGCTTCATGTAAACATCACGTCCTGCTTCATGTAAACATCACATCCTGCTTCATGCCAACATCCCATTCTGCTTCATGGAAACATCATGTCCTGCTTCATGCCAACATCCCATCCTGCTTCATGTAAACATCACATCCTGCTTCATGTAAACATCATGTCCTGCTTCATGCCAACATCCCATCCTGCTTCATGTGAACATCACATCCTGCTTCATGTAAACATCATGTCCTCCTTCATGCCAACATCCCATCCTGCTTCATGTAAACATCACATCCTGCTTCATGTAAACATCATGTCCTCCTTCATGTAAACATCACATCCTGCTTCATGTAAACATCATGTCCTGCTTCATGCCAACATCCCATCCTGCTTCATGTAAACATCACATCCTGCTTCATGTAAACATCCCATCCTGCTTCATGTAAACATCCCATCCTGCTTCATGTAAACATCACGTCCTGCTTCATGTAAAAATCACATCCTGCTTCATGCCAACATCCCATTCTGCTTCATGTAAACATCATGTCCTGCTTCATGCCAACATCCCATCCTGCTTCATGTAAACATCACATCCTGCTTCATGTAAACATCATGTCCTGCTTCATGCCAACATCCCATCCTGCTTCATGTGAACATCACATCCTGCTTCATGTAAACATCATGTCCTCCTTCATGCCAACATCCCATTCTGCTTCATGTAAACATCACATCCTGCTTCATGCAAACATCCCGTTCTGCTTCATGCAAACATCCCATCCTGCTTCATGTAAACATCACATCCTGCTTCATGTAAACGTCATGTTCTGCTTCATGCCAACATCCCATCCTGCTTCATGTAAACATCACATCCTGCTTCATACAAACATCCCGTCCTGCTTCATGTAAACATCACATCCTGCTTCATGTAAACATCCCGTCCTGCTTCATGTAAACATCACGTCCTGCTTCATGTAAACATCACATCCTGCTTCATGCCAACATCCCATTCTGCTTCATGTAAACATCATGTCCTGCTTCATGCCAACATCCCATCCTGCTTCATGTAAACATCACATCCTGCTTCATGCCAACATCCCATCCTGCTTCATGTGAACATCACATCCTGCTTCATGTAAACATCATGTCCTCCTTCATGCCAACATCCCATCCTGCTTCATGTAAAAATCACATCCTGCTTCATGTAAACATCATGTCCTCCTTCATGTAAACATCACATCCTGCTTCATGTAAACATCATGTCCTGCTTCATGCCAACATCCCATCCTGCTTCATGTAAACATCACATCCTGCTTCATGTAAACATCCCATCCTGCTTCATGTAAACATCCCATCCTGCTTCATGTAAACATCCCATCCTGCTTCATGTAAACATCACATCCTGCTTCATGCAAACATCACATCCTGCTTCATGTAAACATCATGTCCTCCTTCATGCAAACATCCCGTTCTGCTTCATGCAAACATCATGTCCTCCTTCATGTAAACATCACATCCTGCTTCATGTAAACATCATGTCCTCCTTCATGTAAACATCACATCCTGCTTCATGTAAACATCCTATCCTGCTTCATGCAAACATCCCGTCCTGCTTCATGTAAACATCATGTCCTCCTTCATGTAAACATCCCGTCCTGCTTCATGCAAACATCATGTCCTCCTTCATGTAAACATCACATCCTGCTTCATGCAAACATCCCGTTCTGCTTCATGCAAACATCCCATCCTGCTTCATGCAAACATCCCATCCTGCTTCATGTAAACATCACATCCTGCTTCATGTAAACATCATGTCCTGCTTCATGTAAACATCATGTCCTGCTTCATGCCAACATCCCATCCTGCTTCATGTAAACATCACATCCTGCTTCATGTAAACATCATGTCCTCCTTCATGCCAACATCCCATTCTGCTTCATGTAAACATCCCGTTCTGCTTCATGCAAACATCCCGCTCATGTAAACTCACATCCTGCTTCATGCTCATGTCCTCCTTCATGTAAATCCCGTTCTGCTTCATCACATCCCGTGCTTCATGTAAACATCATGTCCTGCTTCATGCCAACATCCCATCCTGCTTCATGTGAACATCACATCCTGCTTCATGTAAACATCATGTCCTGCTTCATGCCAACATCCCATCCTGCTTCATGTAAACATCACATCCTGCTTCATACAAACATCCCGTCCTGCTTCATGTAAACATCACATCCTGCTTCATGTAAACATCTTGTCCTGCTTCATGTAAACATCCCGTCCTGCTTCATGTAAACATCCCGTCCTGCTTCATGTAAACATCATGTCCTGCTTCATGCCAACATCCCATCCTGCTTCATGTGAACATCACATCCTGCTTCATGTAAACATCATGTCCTGCTTCATGTCAACATCACATCCTGCTTCATGTAAACATCACATCCTGCTTCATGTAAACATCCCGTCCTGCTTCATGTAAACATCATGTCCTCCTTCATGTAAACATCACATCCTGCTTCATGTAAACATCATGTCCTGCTTCATGCCAACATCACATCCTGCTTCATGCAAACATCCCGTTCTGCTTCATGCAAACATCCCATCCTGCTTCATGTAAACATCATGTCCTCCTTCATGTAAACATCACATCCTGCTTCATGTAAACATCACATCCTGCTTCATGCCAACATCCCATCCTGCTTCATGCCAACATCCCATCGTGCTTCATGTAAACATCACATCCTGCTTCATGCAAACATCCCGTTCTGCTTCATGCAAACATCCCATCCTGTTTCATGTAAACATCATGTCCTCCTTCATGTAAACATCACATCCTGCTTCATGTAAACATCACGTCCTGCTTCATGTAAACATCCCATCCTGCTTCATGCCAACATCCCATCCTGCTTCATGTAAACATCCCGTCCTGCTTCATGTAAACATCATGTCCTCCTTCATGTAAACATCCCATCCTGCTTCATGTAAACATTATGTCCTGCTTCATGCCATCATCCCATCCTGCTTCATGTAAACATCACATCCTGCTTCATGCAAACATCATGTCCTCCTTCATGTAAACATCACATCCTGCTTCATTTAAACATCATGTCCTCCTTCATGCAAACATCCCGTTCTGCTTCATGCAAACATCATGTCCTCCTTCATGTAAACATCACATCCTGCTTCATGTAAACATCATGTCCTCCTTCATGTAAACATCACATCCTGCTTCATGTAAACATCCTATCCTGCTTCATGCAAACATCCCGTTCTGCTTCATGCAAACATCCCGTCCTGCTTCATGTAAACATCACATCCTGCTTCATGCCAACATCCCATCCTGCTTCATGTGAACATCACATCCTGCTTCATGCAAACATCCCGTCCTGCTTCATGTAAACATCACATCCTGCTTCATGTAAACATCATGTCCTGCTTCATGTAAACATCATGTCCTGCTTCATGCCAACATCCCATCCTGCTTCATGTAAACATCCCATCCTGCTTCATGTAAACATCATGTCCTCCTTCATGCCAACATCCCATTCTGCTTCATGTAAACATCACATCCTGCTTCATGCAAACATCCCGTTCTGCTTCATGCAAACATCCCGTCCTGCTTCATGTAAATATCACATCCTGCTTCATGTAAACATCATGTCCTGCTTCATGCCAACATCCCATCCTGCTTCATGTGAACATCACATCCTGCTTCATGTAAACATCATGTCCTGCTTCATGCCAACATCCCATCCTGCTTCATGTAAACATCACATCCTGCTTCATACAAACATCCCGTCCTGCTTCATGTAAACATCACATCCTGCTTCATGTAAACATCTTGTCCTGCTTCATGTAAACATCCCGTCCTGCTTCATGTAAACATCCCGTCCTGCTTCATGTAAACATCATGTCCTGCTTCATGCCAAAATCCCATCCTGCTTCATGTGAACATCACATCCTGCTTCATGTAAACATCATGTCCTGCTTCATGCCAACATCCCATCCTGCTTCATGTAAACATCACATCCTGCTTCATGTAAACATCCCGTCCTGCTTCATGTAAACATCATGTCCTCCTTCATGTAAACATCACATCCTGCTTCATGTAAACATCATGTCCTGCTTCATGCCAACATCACATCCTGCTTCATGCAAACATCCCGTTCTGCTTCATGCAAACATCCCATCCTGCTTCATGTAAACATCATGTCCTCCTTCATGTAAACATCACATCCTGCTTCATGTAAACATCACATCCTGCTTCATGCCAACATCCCATCCTGCTTCATGCCAACATCCCATCCTGCTTCATGTAAACATCACATCCTGCTTCATGCAAACATCCCGTTCTGCTTCATGCAAACATCCCATCCTGCTTCATGTAAACATCACGTCCTCCTTCATGTAAACATCCCGTTCTGCTTCATGTAAACATCACGTCCTGCTTCATGTAAACATCCCATCCTGCTTCATGCCAACATCCCATCCTGCTTCATGTAAACATCCCGTCCTCCTTCATGTAAACATCATGTCCTCCTTCATGTAAACATCCCATCCTGCTTCATGTAAACATCACATCCTGCTTCATGTAAACATCCCGTCCTGCTTCATGTAAACATCATGTCCTCCTTCATGTAAACATCACATCCTGCTTCATGTAAACATCATGTCCTGCTTCATGCCAACATCACATCCTGCTTCATGCAAACATCCCGTTCTGCTTCATGCAAACATCCCATCCTGCTTCATGTAAACATCATGTCCTCCTTCATGTAAACATCACATCCTGCTTCATGTAAACATCACATCCTGCTTCATGTAAACATCACATCCTGCTTCATGCAAACATCCCGTTCTGCTTCATGTAAACATCATGTCCTCCTTCATGTAAACATCACATCCTGCTTCATGTAAACATCATGTCCTGCTTCATGCCAACATCACATCCTGCTTCATGCAAACATCCCGTTCTGCTTCATGCAAACATCCCATCCTGCTTCATGTAAACATCATGTCCTCCTTCATGTAAACATCACATCCTGCTTCATGTAAACATCACATCCTGCTTCATGCCAACATCCCATCCTGCTTCATGCCAACATCCCATCCTGCTTCATGTAAACATCACATCCTGCTTCATGCAAACATCCCGTTCTGCTTCATGCAAACATCCCATCCTGCTTCATGTAAACATCACGTCCTCCTTCATGTAAACATCCCGTTCTGCTTCATGTAAACATCACGTCCTGCTTCATGTAAACATCCCGTCCTGCTTCATGCCAACATCCCATCCTGCTTCATGTAAACATCCCGTCCTCCTTCATGTAAACATCATGTCCTCCTTCATGTAAACATCCCATCCTGCTTCATGTAAACATCACATCCTGCTTCATGTAAACATCATGTCCTCCTTCATGTAAACATCACATCCTGCTTCATGTAAACATCATGTCCTGCTTCATGCCAACATCACATCCTGCTTCATGCAAACATCCCGTTCTGCTTCATGCAAACATCCCATCCTGCTTCATGTAAACATCATGTCCTCCTTCATGTAAACATCACATCCTGCTTCATGTAAACATCACATCCTGCTTCATGCCAACATCCCATCCTGCTTCATGCCAACATCCCATCCTGCTTCATGTAAACATCACATCCTGCTTCATGCAAACATCCCGTTCTGCTTCATGCAAACATCCCATCCTGCTTCATGTAAACATCATGTCCTGCTTCATGCCAACATCCCATCCTGCTTCATGTGAACATTACATCCTGCTTCATGTAAACATCATGTCCTGCTTCATGCCAACATCCCATCCTGCTTCATGTAAACATCACATCCTGCTTCATACAAACATCCCGTCCTGCTTCATGTAAACATCACATCCTGCTTCATGTAAACATCTTGTCCTGCTTCATGTAAACATCCCGTCCTGCTTCATGTAAACATCCCGTCCTGCTTCATGTAAACATCATGTCCTGCTTCATGCCAACATCCCATCCTGCTTCATGTAAACATCCCATCCTGCTTCATGTAAACATCCCATCCTGCTTCATGTAAACATCCCATCCTGCTTCATGCAAACATCACATCCTGCTTCATGTAAACATCATGTCCTCCTTCATATAAACATCCCGTTCTGCTTCATGCAAACATCATGTCCTCCTTCATGTAAACATCACATCCTGCTTCATGTAAACATCATGTCCTCCTTCATGTAAACATCACATCCTGCTTCATGTAAACATCCTATCCTGCTTCATGTAAACATCCTATCCTGCTTCATGCAAACATCCCGTCCTGCTTCATGTAAACATCATGTCCTCCTTCATGTAAACATCCCGTCCTGCTTCATGCAAACATCATGTCCTCCTTCATGTAAACATCCCATCCTGCTTCATGTAAACATCACGTCATCCTTCATGCAAACATCCCATCCTGCTTCATGCAAACATCATGTCCTCCTTCATGTAAACATCCCATTCTGCTTCATGTAAACATCATGTCCTCCTTCATGTAAACATCACGTCCTCCTTCATGTAAACATCACATCCTGCTTCATGCAAACATCCCGTTCTGCTTCATGCAAACATCCCATCCTGCTTCATGTAAACATCCCATCCTGCTTCATGTAAACATCATCATCACCATCATCACCATCATCATCACCATCATCACCATCATCATCATCATCACCATCATCATCACCATCATCACCATCATCACCATCATCACCATCATCATCATCATCACCATCACCACCACTACCAGTTAAACAGTGCTGCAGGAGCACTGTGTACTTCCTTTTTGATGACATCAGGTGGTGACATCACTCTCCAATAGATGTTTGTCACACTGAGCATCTTCAAATGTCCACCTTCTCTGATATCATCAGATATTACGCTGATGATGTCATCATGCTACAGTGATGGTCAGTGTGATTGGCTAACGTGTATGTATGAGGTAGGCTTTGACACTTCTGTCACCACTCTGTCAGCTCCGGTACATTCAGGCTCTTGTGTTGGGCGGTGATGGATGGTGATGGACAGTGATGGACAGTGATGGACGGTGATGAGCTGTGATGGACGGTGATGAGCTGTGATGGACGGTGATGAGCTGTGATGAGCTGTGATTGATGGTGATGAGCTGTGATGGACGGTGATGAGTGGTGAGGGACGGTGATGAGTGGTGATGGACAGTGATGGACAGTGATGAGCTGTGATGAGCTGTGATTGATGGTGATGAGCTGTGATTGATGGTGATGAGCTGTGATTGACGGTGATGAGCTGTGATGGACGGTGATGAGCTGTGAGGGACGGTGATGAGTGGTGATGGACAGTGATGAGCGGTGATGGATGGTGATGGACAGTGATGGACAGTGATGAGCGGTGATGGATGGTGATGGACAGTGATGGACAATGATGAGCGGTGATGGATGGTGATGGACAGTGATGGACAATGATGAGCGGTGATGGATGGTGATGGACAGTGATGGACAATGATGAGCGGTGATGGATGGTGATGGACAGTGATGGATGGTGATTAGCAGTGATGGACGGTGATGAGCTGTGATTGATGGTGATGGAAAGTGATGAGCGGTGATGGATGGTGATGGATGGTAGCTGCAGGTTTTCATCAGGACATAAACTGTAAACTCCTGCTGACCTCCACCTGCTGCTGCTGGGTAAACAGGTGGATGTTTTCAGATTAAATATCAGTAAACATGGAGGAGAAGATGTAGGACATGGAGAAGATGGGGGACATGGAGAAGATGGAGGACAGGGAGAAGACGGGACAAGGAGAAGACAGGGGACATGGAGAAGATGGAGTTTAGGGAGAAGACGAGGGACGTGGAGAAGACGGAGGAAAGAGAGAAGATGGAGGAGGTGGAGAAGATGGGGGACATGGACACCAGCTGAAATAACATTGTTAACCATCGTACAGACAGTGATAATAACCTGAACAACCTACATCAGTTTTTAAGAGGACAGCTCTGTCCAACTAGGGGACAGAGCAGAGGATTCTGGGAGAGAAGGAGTGGAGGCGTGGCTTTAATAAGCTCGGTGACATGGGGAGAACATGCTAACTCAGAGAGGCTCCCTCACCTTGGAGTCGAACAGTGACAGTGCTAACCACTGCTCCACCGTGCCACCCGCTGTGACTTCCTATGACTGATTAATGTCGGATTATAAATAAAGGTTTGAACGTGTCGCCGTCACTGAGTGGCGGCTGGAGGTCAGCGCCATCTGTCGGACTGAAGAAACTCCACCCACTGACACGCTGACGTTGATGATTGACTTCCTGTTTGTCCGTCACAATGACGTGTTAATGTATGTGTTTGTGTGTGTTTCAGACCTGCTGTTTGGAGTCCCAGGGAAATACACTGGAGTCAGTCACTACAACAGGAAGAGGGTGGTGACCTACACCATCACGGTGGTGCTGTCCAGATATGATGCCAGGTGAGTCACACCTGCACAGGAAATAAAATGTGTGTGTGTGTGTCTGTCTGTCTGTTCAGGGCTGATGTCACTGTGACATCATATAAAGGAAGCTGTCACCATGTTTATTCACTGTGTGACACGTTATAAATCAGCTGTCATAATGGTGGTGATGATGATGGTGGTGATGATGATGAAGATGTGTCTCCTCCCCCTCAGCTTCCTGAGCAGCCTGCGGTCTCGTCTGAAGCAGCTCCACCCATCATCTAACTGCAGCCTGAGAGACGATCACATGGTTCATGTCCACTTCAAAGAGGAGATCGGCATTGCTGAGCTCATCCCTCTGGTCACCACCTACATCATCCTGTTCGCCTACATCTACTTCTCCACACGTCAGTCCTGCTCTGTCTGTCTGTCTGTCTGTCTTGCTGTTTGTCTGTCTGTGATCACACGCACATCAATCTGTGAGACCTGTTGATCTGTTCTGTACGACATCTATTGCACGTCTGTCCGTCCTGGAAGAGGGATCCCTCCTCAGTTGCTCTTCCTGAGGTTTCTACCATTTTTTCCCCGTTAAAGGGTTTTTTGGGGAGTTTTTCCTGATCAGCTGTGAGGGTCCTAAGGACAGTAGGATGTCGTATGCTGTAAAGCCCTGTGAGGCAAATTGTGATTTGTGATATTGGGCTTTATAAATAAAATTGATTGATTGATGACACCCTCAGTATATCACACATACACACACACACACACACACACACTCATGATGGTGTTTACTGTTTATGTTAACAGCTGATATATTTAATGAACTGACTGAAGTCTTCATCATGTGACTCTCCTCCTCTTCCTCCTGCAGGGAAGATCGACATGGTGAAGTCAAAGTGGGGTCTGGCTCTGGCCGCTGTGGTCACCGTCCTCAGCTCTCTGCTCATGTCTGTGGGACTCTGCACGCTGTTTGGACTCACACCGACGCTCAACGGAGGGTACGGACGCTTGTCAGACCTTAGTCTGGTTTGGTTTGTCAGCAGGACTCTTAGAACAGGGCTGAGGGACGGGGACAGGGCTGAGGGACGTCTGAAGGACAGGGACAGGGCTGAGGAACGGGGACATGGCTGAGAGATGTCTGAAGGACAGTAAGTAAGTAAGTAAAGATACAGTGCAACCTAAACAACAATCTATTGTCCAAACGCCTGCCTAAAAAGGTGTGTCTTCAATTGCATCTTAAAAATATGGACAGAGGCTAAGTATCTCAGGTCCAGGCCCCAGGTTAGAAGACCTCAGTGACCGGTTGGAGATGTAACGGTTGAGGAGCTCGCAGGTGTAAGCGGGGGCTACTTTGTGGAGTTACTGTTACTTTGGAATTTAAAGTGAACAGGAAGCCAGTGCAGGGACGCCAGGATGGGGGCAAGACTTCTGTGACCGAGTGAGCAACCTGGCAGTGGCATTTTGGACGAGTTGTAAACGGTCCAGAGATGTTTTACTGAGGCAGGTGAATAGTGGATTGCAGTAAGTGAAGCCGGGATGAAATAAATACATGGATGGCCATTGCCAGTTCTGAGTGTGAGACGATGGACCTGAGTTTTGCAAGGTTTGTGAGGTGGAAGAAGCATGAGCGGGACAGAGAATTAACATGTTTTTCAAACAGCATGTTTTGGTCAAAAATTACTCCAAGGTTCCTGAGGTCAGACCTGATGTTATGTGCCTGTCACCCCATGTGGTTGACCACCTTAGAGACCATAGAGTCATCCGCAGTAATAAGAACCTCAGTCTTGTCTGCGTTTAGTTGGAGGAAGTTGTTGGCCTTCCAGTTCTTGATAGCAGACAGACATTCATGGAGTGAGCTGATTTTGTCTGTTATGTGGTTTATATAACAGGTATAGTTGGATGTCATCTGCATAACAATGATAGGAAACGTCTTTGAAATTAGTGATGATGCGGCCAAGGGGAAGCATATACAGGGAGAACAGTATAGGGCTCAGAACAGAACCCTGAGGCAGGCCACATGACAGTGGGGCAGGGTCAGACACAAAAGGGGTAACAGCTACTGAGAAGCTTCTCTCACTGAGGTAGGAGGCAAACCACTTTAAAGCACTTCAACCTGCTCACTAGCTCAGCAATATCCTGCAGAGTGATAGAGGGTAAACTGCATAGAGAAACCTGCCTGGGTGGGCAGGTTGGAGGGGAGGCATTGGAGGGGGTGATACTAGCCCTAACAGCAACAACCTTATTCACAAAAAAGACAGAAAATTATTACAATCCTGACTGGAGGAAACAGGGACTGAGGGGAGTGGAGGACTGATAATGTTATTAATAGTCTGGAATAAGACTCTGGGGTTTCGCCTGCTGTATGTGATCAGGTTAGCAAAACAATTCAATTCAGTTCAATTCAATTCAATTCAATTCAATTCAATTTTATTTATAAAGCCCAATATCAGAAATCACAATTTGCCTCATCCCCCTGTCCTTTGGACCCTCATAGCGGATAAGGAAAAACTCCCCAAAAAAACCCCTCCAAAACAAGCAGCCTTTGCATTCTTAATCAGCGCATTGAGCTCTGTTAACAGATCTTTGAGATCGAGACGGTGGACCTGGAGTTTGGTGTTTTTCCAAAGCCATTCTATTTTTTAACATTTGCGTTTGTGGCTGTGGATCTGGTTATTTACCCAAGGAGAGGAGTTAACAGGTCTGATGGTACGGTTAACTGTGGGGGCTATTTCATCTAAAATTGTGGAGCAGTGGGAGTTGAAAGCATGAATGAGAGAATCTACATCCACATGAGGTGACCAAGCTTGGCCTGCACGGCAGTCAAAAGCAGCAGAAAATTTTCCCGCCGAGAGACTGTTAAGGATGCGTGAACTTTTTGCTTGCTTCCCTGGTGCAACATCAGCATCAAGTCATAGATTAAATAGAACACTTTTGTGGTCAGTTACAAGCAAATCCTCAGTACTAACATCCGTGAGATTCAAACCAAAAGTGAAAACCAGATCCAGAGTGTTACCCTTAATGTGCGTGGGACCAGATATATGTGCTGTTTCAGGTTAAATGACTGTGATATTTAGAAAGTTTGCAGCGAAGCTGTTAATGTTATCACTTACATGTATGTTAAAGTCACCAGCCAGGAGGATTCTTTCATAATGAATGATAGATTATAAAAACTCACTAAAATCAGACAGAAAAGCCCCATTAATGTCGGGGGGGGGCGATAAATTACACAACAATAAAATTGGTTGGAGCGACCAATTTTGGTCATCAAAACTTCAAACGTCGAAAAAGATCCAGTGCTCAACTTGCAGGTAGTAAAACAGTCTCTGTGGACTATGGCTAGCCCCCCACCATGGCCCGAGGTCCACGGGCAAAGGAGAAAGAGCAGTTTGGAGGACAAAGTTCAATCACTGATTCCTGCTCTTTCTGCCAGGTCTGTTATCAACAGGCAGTCCAAACCCTTGGCAACAAAGAAATCATTCAAAATGAATGATTTATTGGCTATTGATCAGGTGTTCAATAATGCAAAACAGATGCACATGTGCATGTCAAGAGTAGCAGTGCAATTAATAGGGAATAAGTTCTGATAGCATCTGGGAATATTGTGAGGCTTCACTGGATATGGTCTATCGGTAATTAAAACAGGAATGTTTGTGGAACGGAAGACGTAATCTGTGGTGGCAATGTGAGAAGGGCCGGGTTCTGTAGGATGACTTAGATACAACCCAGAAACAGTGCTATTGCACTTGGAGCTATCTGTACACATTGGTGGCAGTTGCAGTTGGCGTCTGTAGGGGGGGTGATTACGGGAGGCAGTACTCACAGAGCTCACAGAGGGCATCGCTGTTTGAGAAGAAGAAAGCGCTGAGGAGGGGGTGTAGCATGTAAACAGTCACGCGTGTGTGTGTGTGTGTGTGTGTGTGTGTGTATGTGTATGTGTGTGCATGCGCGCCATGCCGTGTACAGTGTACTGTATGTTGGCTGCAAGCATGCGGCTACCTAATTTACTCAGGTGCAGTCCGTCCTGCTGATAGAAAGAGGGGCGATTACAAAATAAGTTAAAGTTGTTGACAAAATTAAAACCAAAGGTACTGCAGGTGTTCCGGATCCAAGAATGGAGGGAGAGGAGTTTGCTGTGGGAAGAGGCTCGCTATTGATGATTGACTTCCCCCAGTCTTTCAGAGTGGTGAACAGACTGTTAAAGTCCTTCTTCAGCAGTTCAGACTGACACCGGACAACATCATTCGTATAGAGGTGCAAAATGACGCATTTGATGGAGTCTGGAAAAGATTCGAGTAAATCTGGGAGTTTGTCTATGATTTTTGAGACAGTGGCTCCTGGAAAACATAAGTGGTGGCATTAAAAAAGCGGATATTTCTCATTGTGGAGCCCCGTTGCTCCATGGGGAGTGCCGGTGAAGAGTGTGGTGGGGAGACAACTGTGGCTGCAGGCTCGGCAGGGAAGTCCACTGGAGCGCTGGAACTGAGGAAGCCGGCCTGGATGTAATGGAGAAATGTGTGGTGACGTAGTAAGCTTGTTGTATTAGTCGGAAGGCTACTTTTGTCTAGTTTTTAGCAGTTCTTTTGAGCCACAAATTGAACCTTACACGCGAAGACTCCAAAAGGAGTCTGCGGCGGTGTGTAGTCACAGATCAAGCAAAGATTTAGGTCCTGCAGAAAGTGACACTTAACGGCGCCAAAGTGATGGAGGACGCCAGAGAGCAGTAACGCCTGACTTCCGGTTCCTGGTGTGTGTTGAGGGAGTAGCAAGCAAACTGGCCCGAGGGACGAGGACAGGTCTGAGGAAGTTTGGAGGATGATGTAACCTTTAGTTCAGAGTTCAGAGAGACAGGAAGTAAGTTAACAACAGTCTGTAAATGTGTGTTGGAAATCTGTAAAGGTCATTTCATGTTCCTCATAAGGACGCAGCACGTAATTGGCTGATATGGGCCTCGTTAACGTCCCTCACCCGATCAGCAGATATGATGACATCACATCAGGTGAGGAAGAGGACGGTGAGGCTCTGACAGCTGGACACCAGCGGGGACACATCATGTCATATTCAGTGACTCAGGACACAGCTCTGACATCACATCTCTGTGAGTCTGACGTGATGAATGTCTTCACTGTCCTTACTGTCCCAACCTCTGATGAGTTCCCGGCCCAACCCGGCTTGGGCCTGCAGGCTCGGGCAGAGAATCTAAGCTCTACCCCTGATGGGTCACCTGTCGGGTCGCCTGATGGTTCACCTGTTGGGTCGCCTGATGTGTCACCTGATGGGTCACCTGATGTGTCACCTGATGGGTCACCTGATAGGTTACCTGATGGGTCGCCTGATAGGTCACCTGATGTGTCACCTGACAGGTCACCTGATAGGTTACCTGATGGGTCGCCTGATAGGTCACCTGATGTGTCACCTGACAGGTCACCTGTTGGGTCGCCTGATGTGTCACCTGATAGGTTGCATGATAGGTCACCTGATGTGTCACCTGATGGTTCACCTGATGTGTCACCTGTTGGGTCGCCTGATGTGTCACCTGATAGGTCACCTGATAGGTTGTGTGATAGGTCACCTGATGTGTCACCTGATGGTTCACCTGATGTGTCACCTGTTGGGTCACCTGATGTGTCACCTGATGGTTCACCTGATGTGTCACCTGTTGGGTCGCCTGATGTGTCACCTGATAGGTCACTTGATGTGTCACCTGATAGGTCACCTGATGTGTCACCTGATAGGTCACCTGATGGTTCACCTGATGTGTCACCTGTTGGGTCGCCTGATGGTTCACCTGTTGGGTCGCCTGATGGGTCACCTGATGGTCACCTGATGGGTCACCTGATGGGTCACCTGATAGGTTACCTGATGGGTCACCTGATAGGTCACTTGATAGGTCACCTGATAGGTTGCGTGATAGGTCACCTGATAGGTCACCTGATGTGTCACCTGATAGGTCATCTGATGGTTCACCTGATGGGTCACCTGATGGGTCACCTGATAGGTCACCTGATGTGTCACCTGATAGGTCACCTGATAGGTTGCGTGATAGGTCACCTGATAGGTCACCTGATGTGTCACCTGACAGGTCACCTGATGTGTCACCTGTTGGGTCGCCTGATGTGTCACCTGATAGGTCACCTGATAGGTTGCATGATTGGTCACCTGATGTGTCACCTGATGGTTCACCTGATGTGTCACCTGTTGGGTCGCCTGATGTGTCACCTGATAGGTCACTTGATGTGTCACCTGATAGGTCACCTGATGTTTCACCTGATAGGTCACCTGATGGTTCACCTGATGTGTCACCTGATAGGTCCCCTGATGGTTCACCTGATGTGTCACCTGTTGGGTCGCCTGATGTGTCACTTGATTTGTCACCTGATAGGTCACTTGATGTGTCACCTGATAGGTCACCTGATGTGTCACCTGATAGGTCACCTGATGTGTCATCTGTTGGGTCCCCTGATGGTTCACCTGATGTGTCACCTGTTGGGTTGCCTGATGTGTCACCTGATAGGTCACTTGATGTGTCACCTGATAGGTCACCTGATAGGTCACTTGATGTGTCACCTGATGTGTCACCTGATAGGTCACTTGATTTGTCACCTGATGTGTCACCTGATAGGTCACTTGATGTGTCACCTGATGTGTCACCTGATAGGTCACTTGATGTGTCACCTGATAGATCACCTGATGGGTCACCTGATGTGTCACCTGATAGGTCACTTGATGTGTCACCTGATAGGTCACCTGATGTGTCACCTGATAGGTCACCTGATGTGTCACCTGATGGTTCACCTGATGTGTCACCTGATGGGTCACCTGATAGGTTACCTGATGGGTCACCTGATAGGTCACCTGATAGGTTGCGTGATAGGTCACCTGATAGGTCACCTGATGTGTCACCTGATAGGTCACCTGATAGGTCACCTGATGTGTCACCTGTTGGGTCGCCTGATGTGTCACCTGATAGGTTGCATGATAGGTCACCTGATGTGTCACCTGATGTGTCACCTGATGGTTCACCTGATGTGTCACCTGATGGGTCACCTGATAGGTTACCTGATGGGTCACCTGATAGGTCACCTGATAGGTCACCTGATAGGTTGCGTGATAGGTCACCTGATAGGTCACCTGATGTGTCACCTGATAGGTCACCTGATAGGTTGCGTGATAGGTCACCTGATAGGTCACCTGATGTGTCACCTGTTGGGTCGCCTGATGTGTCACCTGATAGGTTGCATGATAGGTCACCTGATGTGTCACCTGATGGTTCACCTGATGTGTCACCTGTTGGGTCGCCTGATGTGTCACCTGATGGGTCACTTGATGTGTCACCTGATAGGTCACCTGATAGGTCACTTGATGTGTCACCTGATGTGTCACCTGATGGGTCACCTGATGGGTCACCTGATGGGTCACCTGATAGGTCACCTGATGTGTCACCTGATGGGTCACCTGATAGGTCACTTGATGTGTCACCTGATGTGTCACCTGATGTATCACCTGATGGGTCACCTGATGTGTCACCTGATGTGTCACTTGATGTGTCACCTGATGTATCACCTGATGGGTCACCTGACAGGTCACCTGATGTTTCACCTGATAGGTCACCTGATGTATCACCTGATGGGTCACCTGATAGGTCACCTCACCTGATGTGTCACCTGATGTGTCACCTGATGGGTCACCTGATAGGTCACTTGATGTGTCACCTGATGTGTCACCTGATGTATCACCTGATGGGTCACCTGATAGGTCACTTGATGTGTCACCTGATGTGTCACCTGATGGGTCACCTGATGGGTCACCTGATAGGTCACTTGATGTGTCACCTGATGTGTCACCTGATGGGTCACCTGATAGGTCACCTGATGGTTCACCTGATGTGTCACCTGTTGGGTCCCCTGATGGTTCACCTGATGTGTCACCTGATGTGTCACCTGATGGGTCACCTGATAGGTCACCTGATGGTTCACCTGATGTGTCACCTGTTGGGTCCCCTGATGGTTCACCTGATGTGTCACCTGTTGGGTCCCCTGATGTGTCACCTGATGTGTCACCTGTTGGGTCGCCTGATGTGTCACTTGATGTGTCACCTGATAGGTCACCTGATGTGTCACCTGATAGGTCACCTGATGGTTCACCTGATGGTTCACCTGATGTGTCACCTGTTGGGTCGCCTGATAGGTCACTTGATGGTTCACCTGATGGTTCACCTGATGTGTCACCTGTTGGGTCGCCTGATAGGTCACCTGATAGGTCACTTGATGTGTCACCTGATGTGTCACCTGATAGGTCACTTGATTTGTCACCTGATGTGTCACCTGATAGGTCACTTGATGTGTCACCTGATAGGTCACTTGATGTGTCACCTGATGTGTCACCTGATAGGTCACTTGATGTGTCACCTGATAGGTCACCTGATGTGTCACCTGATAGGTCACTTGATGTGTCACCTGATAGGTCACCTGATAGGTCACTTGATGTGTCACCTGATGTGTCACCTGATGTGTCACCTGATGTGTCACCTGATAGGTCACTTGATGTGTCACCTGATAGGTCACCTGATAGGTCACCTGATGTGTCACCTGATAGGTCACTTGATGTGTCACCTGATGTGTCACCTGATAGGTCACCTGATGTGTCACCTGATAGGTCACTTGATGTGTCACCTGATAGGTCACCTGATAGGTCACTTGATGTGTCACCTGATGTGTCACCTGATAGGTCACTTGATGTGTCACCTGATAGGTCACCTGATAGGTCACTTGATGTGTCACCTGATAGGTCACTTGATGTGTCACCTGATGTGTCACCTGATAGGTCACTTGATGTGTCACCTGATAGGTCACTTGATGTGTCACCTGATAGGTCACCTGATAGGTCACTTGATGTGTCACCTGATAGGTCACCTGATGTGTCACCTGATAGGTCACCTGATGTGTCACCTGATAGGTCACTTGATGTGTCACCTGATGTGTCACCTGATAGGTCACCTGATGTGTCACTTGATGTGTCACCTGATAGGTCACCTGATGTGTCACCTGATAGGTCACCTGATGTGTCACCTGTTGGGTCGCCTGATAGGTCACCTGATAGGTCACTTGATGTGTCACCTGATGTGTCACCTGATAGGTCACTTGATTTGTCACCTGATGTGTCACCTGATAGGTCACTTGATGTGTCACCTGATAGGTCACTTGATGTGTCACCTGATGTGTCACCTGATAGGTCACTTGATGTGTCACCTGATAGGTCACCTGATGTGTCACCTGATAGGTCACTTGATGTGTCACCTGATAGGTCACCTGATAGGTCACTTGATGTGTCACCTGATGTGTCACCTGATGTGTCACCTGATGTGTCACCTGATAGGTCACTTGATGTGTCACCTGATAGGTCACCTGATAGGTCACCTGATGTGTCACCTGATAGGTCACTTGATGTGTCACCTGATGTGTCACCTGATAGGTCACCTGATGTGTCACCTGATAGGTCACTTGATGTGTCACCTGATAGGTCACCTGATAGGTCACTTGATGTGTCACCTGATGTGTCACCTGATAGGTCACTTGATGTGTCACCTGATAGGTCACCTGATAGGTCACTTGATGTGTCACCTGATAGGTCACTTGATGTGTCACCTGATGTGTCACCTGATAGGTCACTTGATGTGTCACCTGATAGGTCACTTGATGTGTCACCTGATAGGTCACCTGATAGGTCACTTGATGTGTCACCTGATAGGTCACCTGATGTGTCACCTGATAGGTCACCTGATGTGTCACCTGATAGGTCACTTGATGTGTCACCTGATGTGTCACCTGATAGGTCACCTGATGTGTCACTTGATGTGTCACCTGATAGGTCACCTGATGTGTCACCTGATAGGTCACCTGATAGGTCACTTGATGTGTCACCTGATAGGTCACTTGATGTGTCACCTGATAGGTCACCTGATGTGTCACCTGATAGGTCACCTGATGTGTCACCTGATAGGTCACTTGATGTGTCACCTGATAGGTCACCTGATGTGTCACCTGATAGGTCACTTGATGTGTCACCTGATAGGTCACCTGATAGGTCACCTGATGGGTCGTGTAATCAGCTCTTATGTAGACACATCTGATTTCAGTCAGAGACTCGTCCTCACCTGAGACTGTCTCTGATCAGGAGTCCAGACTGTCTCGTGTCTATGGAGACATGTCTCATCATCATGTCTAGCATGTCCCCTCAGTCTCAGCTCACTTCCTAATGTCTGTCTCTCTGTCCCTCCATCTGTCTGTCTGCAGGGAGATCTTTCCGTACCTGGTGGTGGTCATTGGTCTTGAGAATGTCCTGGTCCTCACCAAGTCTGTGGTGTCCACGCCCGTTGACTTGGAGGTCAAACTACGCATCGCTCAGGGTGACAGAGCACACACAGCACACACACAGCACACACAGAGGACTCAAGAAGGACACACAGCACACACAGAGGACTCAAGAAGGACACACAGGGACACATACAGAGGACACACAGAGCAGACACAGAGGACACACAGGCAGCACACACAGAGGACACAGGACACACAGAGAGCACACAGGACACACAGAGGACACACTGACAGCACACAGAGGACACACTGACAGCACACAGAGGACACACTGACAGCACACAGAGGACACAGAGCACACACAGAGGACACACTGACAGCACACACAGAGCACATACAGAGAGCACACAGAGGACACACACAGAGGACAGCACACAGAGGACACACTAAGGACACACTGACAGCACACAGAGCACATCCAGAGCACACACAAAGGACACACTGACAGCACACAGAGGACACACAGAGAACACACTGAGGACACACTGACAGCACACAGAGCACATCCAGAGCACACAGACCACTCAGAGCACACACATAGTGCACACAGGGACACACACAGAGGACACACACAGAGCAGACACAGAGACACACAGAGAACTCACAGAGAACTCACAGAGGACTCACAGAGGACACACAGAGAGCACACACAGAGGACACACTGAGCACACAGAGCACATACAGAGAGCACACAGAGGACACACACAGAGCACACACACAGAGCACACAGAGGACACAGAGGACACACTGACAGCACACAGAGGACACACAGAGGACACACAGAGGACACACAGAGGACACACTGACAGCACACAGAGGACACACTGACAGCACACTGAGGACACACTGACAGCACACTGAGGACACACTGACAGCACACAGAGGACACACAGAGAACACACTGACAGCACACAGAGGACACACTGACAGCACACTGAGGACACACTGACAGCACACAGAGGACACAGAGCACACACAGAGCACATACAGAGAGCACACAGAGGACACACACAGAGGACACAAGACACAGAGAGCACACACAGAGGACACACTGACAGCACACAGAGGACACACTGAGGACACACTGACAGCACACAGAGGACACACTGACAGCACACAGAGGACACACTGACAGCACACAGAGGACACAGAGCACACACAGAGGACACACTGACAGCACACTGAGAACACACTGAGGACACACTGACAGCACACTGAGGACACACTGACAGCACACTGAGAACACACAGAGGACACACTGACAGCACACAGAGACACACACACACTGAGGACACACTGACAGCACACAGAAGACACACTGAGGACACACTGAGGACACACTGACAGTACACAGAGCACATCCAGAGCACACACCGAGCACACACAGAGCACACAGACCACTCAGAGCACACACATAGTGCACACAGGGACACACACAGAGGACACACACAGAGCAGACACAGAGACACACAGAGGACTCACAGAGGACACACAGAGAGCACACACAGAGGACACACTGAGCACACAGAGCACATACAGAGAGCACACAGAGGACACAGAGAGCACACACACAGAGCACACAGAGGACACACAGAGGACACACTGACAGCACACAGAGAGCACAGAGCACACACACAGAGCACACAGAGCACACAGAGGACACAGAGGACCCACAGAGCACACACAGAGGACACAGAGAGCACACACATAGCACTCAGAGCACACAGAGGACACAGAGCACAGAGCACTCAGAGCACACACACAGAGGACACACATAGAGCACACACAGCGCACACAGAGGACACACACAGAGGACACAAGACACACAGAGGACACACACAGAGCACACACAGAGGACACACAGAGCACATAGAGGACACACTGACAGCCCACAGAGGACACACACAGAGCACATAGAGGACACACTGACAGCCCACAGAGGACACACACAGAGGACACACAGAGCACACAGAGGACACACAGAGCACACACATAGAGCACACACAGAGGATACACAGAGAGCACACACAGAGGACACACACACAGAGCACACACATAGAGCACACACAGAGGACACACAGAGACACATACAGAGCACACACAAAGGATACACAGAGAGCATACACAGAGGACACACACACTCAGCACACACAGAGGACACACAGAGACACATACAGAGGACACACAGAGCACGCTCAGAGCAGACACAGAGGACACACAGAGAGCACACACAGTGGACACACAGCACGCACAGAGCAGACACAGAGGACACACAGAGGACACACTGACAGCACACAGAGGACACACAGAGGACACACAGAGGACACACTGACAGCACACAGAGGACACACAGAGGACACACAGAGGACACACTGACAACACACAGAGGACACAGAGGACACACAGAGCACACACATAGAGCACACACAGAGGATACACAGAGGACACACAGAGCACACACAGAGCACACACACACAGAGCACACACACACAGAGCACACACACACAGAGCACACTCAGAGCACACACAGAGGACACACAGAGACACATACAGAGGACACACAGAGCACGCTCAGAGCAGACACAGAGGACACACAGAGAGCACACGCAGTGGACACACAGAGCACGCACAGAGCAGACACAGAGGACACACAGAGGACACACTGACAGCACGCAGAGGACACAGAGCACACACAGAGCACACACAGAGGACACACAGAGGACACACTGACAGCACACAGAGGACACACAGAGGACACACTGACAACACACAGAGAACACAGAGCACACACAGAGGACACAGAGCACACACAGAGGACGCAGAGCACACACAGAGGACACACTGACAACACACAGAGGACACAGAGGACACACAGAGGACAGAGCACACACAGAGGACACACAGAGGACACACTGACAACACACAGAGAACACAGAGCACACACAGAGGACACAGAGCACACACAGAGGACGCAGAGCACACACAGAGGACACACTGACAACACACAGAGGACACAGAGGACACACAGAGCACACACAGAGCACACACACACAGAGCACACACACACAGAGCACACACACACAGAGCACACACAGAGCACACACAGAGGACACACAGAGACACATACAGAGGACACACAGAGCACGCTCAGAGCAGACACAGAGGACACACAGAGAGCACACGCAGTGGACACACAGAGCACGCACAGAGCAGACACAGAGGACACACAGAGGACACACTGACAGCACGCAGAGGACACAGAGCACACACAGAGCACACACAGAGGACACACAGAGGACACACTGACAGCACACAGAGGACACACAGAGGACACACTGACAACACACAGAGAACACAGAGCACACACAGAGGACACAGAGCACACACAGAGGACGCAGAGCACACACAGAGGACACACTGACAACACACAGAGGACACAGAGGACACACAGAGGACAGAGCACACACAGAGGACGCAGAGCACACACAGAGCACACTGACAGCACACAGAGAGCACAGAGCACACACACAGAGCACACAGAGCACACAGAGGACACAGAGGACCCACAGAGCACACACAGAGGACACAGAGAGCACACACATAGCACTCAGAGCACACACACAGAGCACACAGAGAACACAGAGCACATAGAGGACACAGAGCACACAGAGCACTCAGAGCACACACACAGAGGACACACATAGAGCACACACAGCGCACACAGAGGACACACACAGAGGACACAAGACACACAGAGGACACACACAGAGCACACACAGAGGACACACAGAGCACATAGAGGACACACTGACAGCCCACAGAGGACACACACAGAGCACATAGAGGACACACTGACAGCCCACAGAGGACACACACAGAGGACACACAGAGCACACAGAGCACACACATAGAGCACACACAGAGGATACACAGAGAGCACACACAGAGGACACACACACAGAGCACACACATAGAGCACACACAGAGGACACACAGAGACACATACAGAGCACACACAAAGGATACACAGAGCATACACAGAGGACACACACACAGAGCACACACATAGAGCACACACAGAGGATACACAGAGAGCACACACAGAGGACACACACACAGAGCACACACATAGAGCACACTCAGCACACACAGAGGATACACAGAGACACATACAGAGGACACACAGAGCACGCTCAGAGCAGACACAGAGGACACACAGAGAGCACACACAGTGGACACACAGCACGCACAGAGCAGACACAGAGGACACACAGAGGACACACTGACAGCACACAGAGGACACACAGAGGACACACTGACAGCACACAGAGGACACACAGAGGACACACAGAGGACACACTGACAACACACAGAGGACACAGAGGACACAGAGGACACACAGAGCACACACATAGAGCACACACAGAGGATACACAGAGGACACACAGAGCACACACAGAGCACACACACACAGAGCACACACACACAGAGCACAGTCAGAGCACACACAGAGGACACACAGAGACACATACAGAGGACACACAGAGCACGCTCAGAGCAGACACAGAGGACACACAGAGCACACGCAGTGGACACACAGAGCACGCACAGAGCAGACACAGAGGACACACAGAGGACACACTGACAGCACGCAGAGGACACAGAGCACACACAGAGGACACACAGAGGACACACTGACAGCACACAGAGGACACACAGAGGACACACTGACAACACACAGAGGACACAGAGCACACACAGAGGACACAGAGCACACACAGAGGATGCAGAGCACACACAGAGCACACACAGAGGACACACTGACAACACACAGAGGACACACAGAGGACACAGAGGACACACAGAGGACACAGAGCACACACAGAGGACGCAGAGCACACACAGAGCACACTGACAGCACACAGAGTGCACACTGACAGCACACAGAGCGCACACAGAAGAAACACAGAGGACACAGAGAGGACACTCAGAGGACACACAGAGGACACAGAGCACACACAGAGCACACACATAGAGCACACACAGAGGATACACAGAGGACACACAGAGGACACACTGACAGCACACAGAGAGCACAGAGCACACAGAGCACACAGAGGACCCACAGAGCACACACAGAGGACACAGAGAGCACACACATAGCACTCAGAGCACACACACAGAGCACACACACAGAGCACACAGAGGACACACAGAGATCATAGAGGACACAGAGCACACAGAGCACTCAGAGCACACACACAGAGGACACACAGAGTGCACAGAGTGCACACAGAGCACACACAGCGCACACAGAGGACACACAGAGGACACACAGAGCACACAGAGGACACACAGAGGATACACAGAGAGCACACACAGAGGACACACACACAGAGCACACACATAGTGCACACACAGAGAACACACAGAGACACATACAGAGCACACACAAAGGATACACAGAGAGCATACACAGAGGACACACACAGAGCACACACATAGAGCACACTCAGAGCACACACAGAGGACACAGAGACACACACAGAGGACACACAGAGACACATACAGAGGACACACAGAGCACGCTCAGAGCAGACACAGTGGACACACAGAGCATGCACAGAGCACGCACAGAGCAGACACAGAGGACACACAGAGGACACACTGACAGCACACAGAGGACACAGAGCACACACAGAGGACACACAGAGGACACACTGACAGCACACAGAGGACACACTGACAGCACACAGAGGACACAGAGCACACACAGAGGACACACTGACAGCCCACAGAGGACACACAGACAACACACAGAGGACACACAGAGGACACAGAGCACACACAGAGGACACAGAGCACTCAGAGCATGCACTCAGATCATGCACACAGAGGACACACAGAGCACACACATAGAGCACACACAGAGAACACACACAGAAGACACACAGAGCACACACATAGAGCACACACAGAGGACACACACAGAGAGCACACACACAGAGCACACACACAGAGCACACACAGAGCACACACACACAGAGGACACACAGAGGACACACAGAGTGCACACACAGAGCACACACAGAGGACACACAGAGTGCACACACAGAGCACATACATAGAGCACACATTGTCTCATCTGTACAGTTATAAATCTGATGATGTGTGTGTCATTCACTCGTTAATGTTGTGTTTGTCCTGCAGGTCTCAGTAATGAGAGCTGGTTCATCATGAAGAACATGGCCACCGAACTCTGCATCATCCTCATCGGATACTTCACCCTGGTCCCTGCTATCCAGGTAATACACCCAGGCTTCATGTGTTCATACATCATGTGTTCATCACTGAGACATCTGTGTGCAATATTATTTGTGAACGTTCAGTGCAATCTGATGGTTAATCCAGACACCACAGTAATTTGTAGTCTATTGATGTTCATGGACGTATGTAAATTGTATGTTTGTGATTTAACGTGTTTACAGCCATCAGGCACTGAACGTCCAACACAAATTTCCTCCTTCCACCTGTTTAGCATGTTAGCAGTTAGCACACTGTGATTATACTGTAGTCAGAGATGCTAACCTATGTAGCATGTTAGCAGTTTGCACACTGTGATTATACTGTAGACAGAGATGCTAACCTATGTAGCATGTTAGCAGTTTGCACACTGTGATTATACTGTAGACAGAGATGCTAACCTATGTAGCATGTTAGCAGTTTGCACACTGTGATTATACTGTAGACAGAGATGCTAACCTATGTAGCATGTTAGCAGTTTGCACACTGTTATTATACTGCAGTCAGAGATGCTAACCTGTGTAGCATGTTAGCAGTTAGTACACTGTTATTATACTGTAGACAGATGCTAACATGTGTACCATGTTAGCAGTTAGCACACTGTGATCATACTGTAGACAGAGATGCTAACCTATGTAGCATGTTAGCAGTAAGCACACTGTGATCATACTGCAGTCAGAGATGCTAACCTGTGTAGCATGTTAGCAGTTAGCACACTGTGATTATACTGCAGTCAGAGATGCTAACCTGTGTAGCATGTTAGCAGTTAGCACACTGTGATTATACTACAGACAGAGATGCTAACCTGTGTAGCATGTTAGCAGTTAGCACACTGTTATTATACTGTAGACATAGATGCTAACATGTGTACCATATTAGCAGTTAGCACACTGTGATCATGCTGTAGACAGAGATGCTAACCTATGTAGCATGTTAGCAGTTAGGACACTGTGATTATACTGTAGACAGAGATGCTAACATGTGTAGCATGTTAGCAGTTAGCACACTGTGATTATACTGCAGTCAGAGATGCTAACCTGTGTAGCATGTTAGCAATTAGCACACTGTGATTATACTACAGACAGAGATGCTAACCTGTGTAGCATGTTAGCAGTTAGGACACTGTGATTATACTGTAGACAGAGATGCCAACATGTGTACCATGTTGGCAGTTAGCACACTGTGATCATACTGTAGACAGAGATGCTAACCTGTGTAGCATGTTAGCAATTAGCACACTGTGATTATACTGTAGACAGAGATGCTAACCTGTGTAGCATGTTAGCAGTTTGCACACTGTTATTATACTGCAGTCAGAGATGCTAACATGTGTAGCATGTTAGCAGGGACAGATGCTAGCAGATTTAGCATGTTAGCAGTAACAGGTGCTTACAGATTTAGCATGATGCTAACCCGTGCTGTGTGTGTCTAACAGGAGTTCTGCCTGTTCGCCGTGGTCGGTCTGGTCTCTGACTTCTTCCTGCAAATGTTCTTCTTCACCACAGTTCTGTCAATTGACATCAGACGGATGGAGGTGAGCACACACACACACACACACACACACACACACATACATACACACAGCTCAGATAAAGAGCACATGTTAGATATAACATATGTGATTAATAAAACTGTCAATCATTTTGGTCATCAGCTTATTTTTCTTTCCCCCCAACCCTTGTGTCGAAACCTTTCCGTTCACTCTCTCTCAGCTGGCTGATTTGAACCGCCGCCTGCCAGCTGAAGCAGGACTTCCACCGCCCAAGCCCGGGCCGCTGCGTGCACGTGAGGTGCCCCCTCCCCCGCGGCCCTCCCCCCACACCATTACCCTGCAGACCCCCACCTTCAGGAACCTTAGGCTCCCCAAGAGGCTGCGTGTCGTCTACTTCCTGGCACGCACACGCCTCGCTCAGCGCATCATCATGGTGAGATGACGTGACCTAACTGTGTGTGTATAGTGTGTATCCTGTACAGTGTGTGTGTGTTTGTTGTGACAGCAGATGGAGGAGTGATGAGCGACACCTGATGATGTAATAGTGTGATGTCATGTGTGATGAGATGAATATAAATATGAACATAAAGGAACACACTGTTCTTCACCTTCTGATGAATTGCGTGTTTCAGGTTGGCACAGTGATCTGGATCGGCATCCTGGTCTACACCGACCCTGCAGGAATACGCACCTACCTGGCAGCGCAGGTGTCTGAACAAAGCCCTCTGGGAGATCCTGGGGGAGGCGGCCTGGCTCCTCACCTGGGCGTGGCCCCCGTCTTCCGTGGAGGCGATCCTACCAGCACCCTCAGCATTCACCCTGCACCAGATCCGACCCCCTTACCTGAGAACCAATCACAGGGCCACCACAGCGCTGCCAGGGCAGGGCCCCTCCCCCAGGCCCCACCCCCCGCGGTGCCTCAAATTACCTGGGGAGCCGAGGATGAGGAGGGCTGGAGGAGGCTGTCCTTCAGACACTGGCCATCACTCTTCAGTTACTACAACATCACGTTAGCCAAAAGGTGAGCTGAACCTGAGTCCATCTGTCCGAGGTCATCATGCCGCTGACTCAAGGTTGATGTTAGATGTGAGCTGTTGCCCTCAGAGATAGATATCAGGGGCGGGGCAGCGTGTGTGCTGACTCCTGGTGTCATAGACTGGCTCTGGAGACATGGAGCATCTAACTTACCTGTAACTAATCTCTAACTATTAACTTACCACTATCTAACCTCTCACTAACCACTAATTAACCTCTAACTAACCACTATCTAACCACTAACTAGCCTCTAAATAACCACTGACTAACAGCTTATTTATAAATAAATAAAAACACTGTTAGCTAGTGTTAGCTCCCATCAGCGGTTCACAGTGTGATGAACTGGGGAGCAGAGAAATGAGCCAACACACAGAGCTGGTTGAATTATTCTGGTTCACTGTGTAACAGTTAACCATTAAAACAGGCTTTAGATAAAGATGGCCGACGCGTCTCCACTTCCTCCCACTGTAGAATATCCCTGTATGGTCGCCGCCATCCTGCCCTGGTGACATCACTTAGCCTGTGCAGGTGTGTGGGTGGGACCTTGACACCAAAGCACCAAAGCTCCACCCACCTGCCAGACCCAATCAATCAGTGGTCAAGCCACGCCCCTTTTGTATTTATTGGTGATCAGAAAAACAAACACAAACATCAATAATGACCTGCAGTGACAGGAAACATCTTAAGTCCAGTGAAAAAAAACTATAATCTTCTTGCTGATCTGTGGTCACGTTGTCAAGTGTTTGTAACGTCTGTGAACATGATGACTATCATGTTGTTCAGGTACATCAGCATCCTGCCCGTCATTCCCGTCACCGTTCACCTGAGTCCTCAGGAGGCCATCGAGACGCGTCACCCTCAGGACACCAGACACCCGCCGCCATCCATCCCCAAAGTCTCTGCAGACCTCCAGACGGACCTCACGCTCTACAAGTCAGTATGCACACACATCCCTTAGGACAGGAAGTGAATTTGTTTGTCTGAGATAAAGACCATACTGACATGTGTCATCATTAGTTATCTGTGATAGTCACATAACATGATGTCACACAGACTCGTGATGTCACACAGTGTCATGAAAACTTTTCAGCCCCTTAGACATTTGTCTTTAACCCGCTGGTGACATGTTCATGTCGTCCTCCAGCAGAGGACTTGATATTCATCAGTGTGTCCTCAGCAGTGTCCTGAGCTGTGTCCTCAGCAAGGAGACGTCTCTCTGGACTTGAGACTGGTGTCTCCACCAGGCTGTGGTTGAACTTAACACTGAAATATTTAGTTTACGTGTGTTTACGTGGAGGTGGAGCAGTGAAGTAGATCTGAGTGTGGAGGTCTGAGGGTGGAGGTAAGTAAGTAAATTTATTTATATAGCACCTCTCACAGAGAGGACTCACAAAGTGCTTCACAAGATAAAATACAAAAAATACAATAACAGAAACAATGCAAAATACTCTAACAAATAAAAAGTAAAGTGCAGCGAAATACAGAGATGATACAATGGACAATTAATGGAACGCAAGCCTAAACAGATGTGTTTTTAACTGCTTTTTAAAAATGTCCACGGAAGAGGCCGCTCTCAGCTCATGAGGAAGTGCATTCCACGATTTCGGTGCAACAGCCTTAAAGGCTCTATCACCTTTCGTCTTTCTTGTGTGAGGGACAGTAAGTAGGTGGCCTTCAGCAGACCGCAGTGACCTGACAGGACAGTGAAAGGACACCAAATCTGTCAAGTATGCAGGTGCTTGACCATGGAGGGCTCTGTAAGTGATGGTTAGAATCTTGTGCTGGATCCTGAAATTAACAGGGAGCCAGTGCAGGGATGCCAGGACTGGAGTGATGTGAGTGAACTTATCTGGACAGAAGCCTGGCGGCAGCGTTCTGGACCAGCTGGAGGTTTTGTTGAGACAGGTGAAAAGAGAATTACAGTAATCCAGACCTGAGGAAATAAAAGCATGGATGATCATTTCTAGCTCGGAATAAGTTGACATGGATCCGAGTTTGGAAATGTTTTTGAGGTGGAAAAAGCAGGAGCGAGTTTTGATGTGGTCATCGAAGAGCATGGCCTGATCAAATGTGACCCCAAGGTTTCTCAACTTGGGGCGGACATTTGCACTGAGGGACCCTAAGCAGCTGGCCACTTTAGATGCTGAGGCGTCAGGTGCAATAATTAAAATCTCAGTTTTAGCTGCGTTCAACTGAAGGGAGTTAGAAGACATCCAGTCCTTAATTACATTCATACAATCGTACAGTGAGTCAATTCCATCGGTCCTATCAGGCTTAAAAGAAAAATATAACTGGAGGTCATCTGCATACATATGGTATGAGATACCTTCAAAATTGCTGATGACATCTCTCAGAGGGAGCACGTATAGCGTAAAGAGGATAGGCCCAAGCACTGAACCTGGGGGCACCCCACAAGAAAGGGGGGCAAACTCTGATTTATGAGGGCCAACAGCCACAGAAAAGGATCGATCAGACAGATAGAATTTAAACCAATGAAGGACGGTCCCTGAGATTCCTACCCAGTCCCTCAGCCTGGCTAAAAGGATGTGGTGATCAACAGTGTCAAAGCCTGCACTGAGATCAAGCAGAACCAGGATAGTGGATTTACTGGCATCGGAGGCCATCATGATGTCATTGGAGACCCTGAGAAGAGCAGTTTCTGTGGAATGTAACTGACGATAACCGGACTGAAATTTATCTAAGATACTGTAACTGTTCAACGCTGTCACTAAGTGGTTTGCAACTGCTTTTTGTAGAATCTTAGATACAAAGGGCAACTTGGAAATGGGCCGGTAGTTACTAAGAACATTGGCGTCCAGATTGGGCTTTTTGAGAAGCGGCTGAACAACTGCTTGCTTGAAATGGGACGGGACACGACCAGAAACCAGTGAGCTATTGATTATGGAGAGCAGAGATGGACCAATAGTGCTGAAAACATTTTTCAGCAAAGTTGTGGGCAGGATATCCAGCGGACTAGAAGAGATCTTCATAGTGCACACGAGAACTGCTAAGTCTTGTAAGGAGACAGGTGAGAAATTGTCAATAATTGACTGTTGTTTGGGAGGATTAGGAAGGTAAGAGGAGGAGGGTGTTATACTGGCCTTGACACTGGCAACCTTATTCACAAAATACATTAAAAAATTGCTACAGTCCTCATCAGAGGACACAGGTAGAGCAGGCGGTTGCACACCAGAAATGCTACTTACAGTGTCAAAAATGACCCTGGGATTTTCTCTTGCCGGAGATGATGAGATTTTTAAAATAAGAGGCTCTGGCCACCCTAACAACAGAATTGAATTCAGCTAACAGTTCTTTAAAATAAAGACAATGTACATGAAGCTTGCTTGAATTCCACAAGCGCTCAGCTCTCCGACATTTAGGACGAAGGCAGCGGATGTCGTCGTTCAGCCAGGGAGTGGGATTAGCTGCGGGGATAGTTCGAGACTTTAAAGGAGCAATCTTATCAAGAATAGCAGAGCAGTGTGAGTTAAAAGTTAAAACTTGGGAGTCAACATCAACATTAATACTAAAAGGCTGCGCCACACTGTTAAAAGCGAATGAGAATTTTTCAGCAGAGAGGTTATTTAACATACGGGTGAGTTTTGTACGCTTGCTGGTTGAACAATCAGAAATAACAGACAAATTAAACAGGATGCAGTTGTGATCAGTGACGGCAGCTCCTCAGAGACGATACAATCAATGTCCAAACCAAGTGTAAAAACAAGGTCCAGCGTGTTTCCCTCAATGTGTGTCGGGCCATTGACATGTTGCACAAAATGAAAAGATTCGGTGAGATTTATAAAATTATTAGCAAAGGAGTTTGTGGTGTCATTTACAGGCACATTAAAATAACCAAGCATAAAAATTCTTTGAAATTTAGTGATGGAAGCCAAAAAGCCACTGAATTCAGCCAGTAAGGCGCCATTAATACCAGGAGAAACTGTCTTTGTACAACAAAGCAAGGCCACCACTGCAGCCAGTGGTCCTTGGGGCACATATGAATGTGCAATCAGGCGGGCATAGTTCCTTCATGGACACATAATCTTCATCCCTTTGCCAGGTCTCGGTGAAAAACATGAAATCTAAATCTCTAGCGATTAAAAAATCATTCAGCGTGAATGATTTGTTATTGATCGAGCGAGCATGCAACAATGCCAGCTTAAGAGACTTGGGACCAGCTTTGCAGACAGATTGTGATTGCAACAGTGGTTGCAGATACCAGAAATTGTGGGTTGTGTGGTTTTGACGTTTGTGATGTCTGTTGTTCATTACTATGGGTATGAAGGTGGGAGACTGTGGGACAGTAGAGACTAGCCCAGTAGTTGGGGCAATAGGAAAGCAGGATGGATTGTCTGTAGAGGTTAGTGGCAGCTGGAGCCTGTAGGGGGAGCTACAGGAGGTAATGTCTATAGAATGCTCCGTAGAAGAAGAGGCAGGCACTGAGAAGGGGGTGTGGCACGTAAACAGTCACGCATGTGTGAGTGGCGTTGTGTGTGCGATATGCTGTATGTTGGCTGCTAACACGCGGCTTCCTAACTTGCTCGGGTGAAGTCCGTCATGTCGATAAAAGGAGGGGTGGTTCCAAAATAAGTTAAAATTGTCTATGAAATAAAACCCGTAGATATTGTAGGCAGTTCGGAGCCAAGACTGGAGTTGAAGGAGCCGACTGAACCACTCTGCGCCGAGACCGAGTGTGGGAAGAGGGCTGCTGATGAAGATTGACATCCCGCAGTCTTTTAAGGCAGAAAACAGACTGTTAAAATCGCTCTTTAGCAGCTCAGACTGACCCCGGACCACGTCGTTGGTTCCGATGTGCAAGATCAGATGTTTAATGGAGTGTGGAAATGATTGCAGTAGGTCCGGGAGTTTATCTCTGGTTATGGAGTGACCCACTATGGCGGTGATTGGGGGGAACAGTGGCCAAGGACGAGGGGGTGAGCGCCGTTGCTCTGTGGGGACTGTTTACGGAGTGTGCGGAGGGGTCACAACCTCAGCGGTGGCTGGGGGCTCACATGACCCTTCACAGCATGGAAGACCGCCGGAGCGTCTCGCCCTGAGAGCAGCCTCCTTCACGATCCTGCGCCTGGAGGAGGAGGTCACGGACCTGAACGGGGGTCCCAAAACAGACCCCACAACCCCCTGGGCTGCTGGCAGTGAATCAGTCGAAGGGCAAACAGGAGGGGAATGGACAGTTTGCAGCAGAGGGAATTCCTCAACAGGGAATTCCTCAACACTCAAGATGTTATATCTGTTCTCCAGCTGGAGCTCACAAGGTGGAGCATGTATTGGGCTGGACCTCGCTCACTTTTTTCCATGTACTGTGGACCATGGCTTTTGGTTGGGAGTGGAGTTGTTAGTTCTGAACCTCAGATTTGGACTGAAGGTGAAAGTAGCTAAAGTTGCACTGCTGCTCGCCCATTTAGGCTTGGCCCCCAGCAGCAGCCACGGGTCCTCCACCCGAAGATGTGGGGCTGCAGCTGAGGAGGATGGCCTGGATGTCGCTGTGGTGGCTGGATCATCAGCTTGGAGCTAAGGAGCCAAGGCTGACCGCTCAGCTGGGGCCAAGCCAGTGGGGTTGGGATCTGCTGTATCCATGGAGCCGGGACCAAATTCTGGGATGGTTGAGTCCAGATCCGCAGGATTGCCAGGGGGACCAGGACCTGGAGCGACAACGGAGTCAAGCCGCGCCTCTTCATCCCTAATCCAGTAGAGGTTTGAAATGCGCTGCTCCAGCTCCGCGATCTTCTGGGTTTTGTGGATACAGCTGTCACAGATGGTGTGGAGAGGTGAGTGGAGCCATGGGGGACAGATGGGGTAGCCAAGAAAGCAGAAAACAAACTCTGGCAGCAACGGTGTGTTTGCGTAATGACGTGATTATATTCTCCGGCAAGCTACATTCTCAAGTTTTTTTTTGGTATGAGCCACAGTAAAAACTTATAAACTTACGCGCGGGGACTCCAAAAGTGTGTTGACTCAGATCAGGGTGGGTTGGGGTCCGGTAGAAAGCGGGACTTACTGGCGCGTAGAGGGAGAAACCAGTGAGTTTCGCCAGGTAGCTGCAGTCACTTCAGTGTCCAGAAAATGGCACAGAAGGTGTAAAAAGGCTTCTGGGGTGGCCAAAATGTGTTTAAGCAATTACAAAAATCATCAGTGCAAGTGTCACTGTATTTATACCAACACCTCAGTGATTCTCAGCTCTGTTATAACAGCTTCAGTTGGATCAGTTGGATCTGCTGTGAGGGTCCAAAGGACAAGAGGGATGTCGTATGCTGTAAAGCTCAGTGAGGCAGATTGTGATTTGTTATATTGGGCTTTATAAATAAAATTGATTGATTGGATCAGGTGGATCAGCTGGATCTGTTGAATCTGTTGGAGCAGGAGGATCAGGTGGATCACTTGGGTCAGGTGGATCTGTTGGATCACAAGGATCAGGCGGATCTGTCGGATCAGGTGGATCACTTGGGTCAGGTGGATCTGTTGGATCAGGAGGATAAGGTGGATCTGGTGGATCACTGGGATCAGGTGGATCTGGTGGATCGCTGGGATCAGGTGGATCTGTTGGATCAGGTGGATCTGGTGGATCACTGGGATCAGGTGGATCTGTTGGATCAGGAGGATCAGGTGGATCAGGAGGATCAGGTGGATCAGGAGGATCAGTTGTTGGATCTGTTGGATCATTTGAATCTGTTGGATCTGTTGGATCAGCTGGGACACAGTGGGATATGTGGAACTACACAGACCAGCATACATTACAGACGATAGACATGACCATAAACAACATAAATTTAACCCTTAGATGCACGAGTGAGTGGACCCTACACTCTTCCATAAGTGGGTCAAAAATGACCCGTGTTTTTATGTCACTTTTGTCATTTTGGTTAAGAAAAATCATTTTTATTATATTTTGGTCCACATAAGAATGATTTCATGATTGAAATATTTTTATTTTTCAGTTTGTTTTTTGTTTTTTTTTTACATTTTTTAACATTTTTAAAACACTTTGAAAATTGGAAACGAAAATTACACAACAGCAATAGAACAATGTCAACATCCATTTTGTGCGTGTGGTGTGTGTGTGTGTGTGTGTGTGTGTGTGTGTGTGTGTGTGTGTGGATTTCCAGGTGGACGACCGACACCTCCACCTGGACAATAGTCTGGGTCCTCCTCGTCTGATATTTCAGATTCTGAGTCCAATGCCATAACTGCCTCTTCATTCAGCATCCTTACAACCATTTCAGATGTATACCTCGCAGCCATAACACTTTGGATGAGGAAACATAAAATGAAGAGAATGTTTTGAATGACAAGCAAAACTATTGATCAATATGTAGCTATATAAATAAATGCACACATGCATCCGCGCGCACACTGACACCATGCACACACACACATGTGCAAACACACACACGCACGCACACACACACGTGCGCGCAATACATACAGTAAAGTACATATATTTATCTAGCTAATGTTAGCTAGCTATTTTCGCAAACTATAAAATAGGCAAATTTGATGATAGATGATAAGAAACACATACTCTTTCACACAATATTCAATCACACACAAACACACACACACACCAGATAGGGAGTATACTGTGAAACTAGAGGCCATTGTCTGTGTGGTCCATAAAATATAAATTCCAGACAGTCACAGATGATAAGATTCAAAGGTTACCATGAAATTCCATAGGAAATGAATGCGGGTCATTTTTGACCCACTTATGGAAGCTTACAATTTTGTAGAATGTATAAAAGGTAAGTGAAAAATTTCAATGGCATGATATCAATAACAAGTTTTTTGAGAAATGGCTGGAATATGAAATAACAACTTATCATTACGAAGATATCACAAAAAAACAACCTCACCGGGTCATTTTTGACCCACTTATGCATCTAAGGGTTAATAACCATACCATTAATATGAAAACATAAATATAAAAATCTTAAACATAAAAACATAGATAAAACCCTAAATCTAAAAACCATTAATATAAAAACAATATGTAAAAAAATGAATATAAAAACAACGAATACAAAAACAATCAGTATAAAAACATGAATATAGAAACAGTGATGAAATAAAACATTAAATATAAAAAACCAATGTAAAAACAAATAAAAAACATGAATATAAAAAGCGTAAATATCAAAACAAAAATATAGAAACAATATTTACAGAACCATAAATGTAAAAACAAATATTAAAAACACAAATATGAAAACATGAATATAGAGACGATAAATGAAAAAACATGAATATAGAAACAATAAATAAAAAAACATGAATATAAAAACAATAAATATAAAACAGATAATTAAAGCAGTGAGAAGAATTAATGATGGCACATATTCAGGATTCTCTCCTCAGATATTTTCACACACGTCTTAGAGCTAAAAAAAAAAAAATCAGGAATGTGGAGGTGCGAATTTTAACTGAACTATAACAATGTCTGACCCCCTTGGTATTGGGACAGAGGGGTGTGGCCTACCCCCTCTTTGGAAAAAAAAGCACTCAGTGCAGATGTGACCAATATTACACAAATAAGTAAAACAGGTCGAAGTGAGTGTGTTCCACTCATTAAAATGTTGATCAAAGACTCCGTCCAAACTTAGCATTTAACTTGTATAAATATGTGACAAGTCAAGATATAGAATTGTTATTCTACACTGAACAAAAATATAAACGCAACACTTTTGTTTTTGCTCCCGTTTTTCATGACCTGAAGTCAAAGATCTAAAACATTTTCTATACACACAAAAGACCATTTCTCACAAATATTGTTCATAAATCTGTCTAAATCTGTGTTAGTGAGCACTTCTCCTTTGCCAAGATAATCCATCCCACCTCACAGGTGTGGCATATCAAGATGCTGATTAGACAGCATGATTGTTGCACAGGTGTGCCTTAGGCTGGCCACAATAAAAGGCCACCTAAAATGTTCAGTTTTATCACACAGCACAATGCCACAGATGTCGCAAGTTTTGAGGGAGCGTGCAATTGGCATGCTGACTGCAGGAATGTTCACCAGAGCTGTTGTCCGTGAATTGAATGTTCATTTCTCTACCATAAGCCGTCTCCAAAGGCGTTTCAGACAATTTGGCAGTACATCCAACCGGCCTCACAACCGCAGACCACGTGTAACTACACCAGCCCAGGACCTCCACATCCAGCATGTTCACCTCCAAGATCGTCTGAGACCAGCCACCCGGACAGCTGCCGCAACAATCGGTTTGCATAACCAAAGAATTTCTGCACAAACTGTCAGAAACCATCTCAGGGAAGCTCATCTGCATGCTCGTCATCCTCATCGGGGTCTCGACCTGACTGCAGTTTGTCGTTGTAACCGACTTGAGTGGGCAAATGCTCACATTCGATGGCGTCTGGCACGTTGGAGAGGTGTTCTCTTCACGGATGAATCCCGGGTTTCACTGTTCAGGGCAGATGGCAGACAGCATGTGTGGCGTCGTGTGGGTGAGCGGTTTGCTGATGTCAATGTTGTGGACCGAGTGGCCCATGGTGGCGGGGGGGTTATGGTGTGGGCAGGCGTATGATATGGACAACGAACACAGGTGCATTTTATTGATGGCATTTTGAATGCACAGAGATACCGTGAAGAGATCCTGAGGCCCATTGTTGTGCCATTCATCCACGACCATCACCTCATGTTGCAGCATTATAATGCACGGCCCCATGTTGCAAGGATCTGTACACAATTCCTGGAAGCTGAAAACATTCCAGTTCTTGCATGGCCAGCATACTGAGCGGACATGTCACCCATTGAGCATGTTTGGGATGCTCTGGATCGGCGTATACGACAGCGTGTTCCAGTTCCTGCCAATATGCAGCAACTTGGCACAACCATTGAAGAGGAGTGGACCAACATTCCACAGGCCACAATCAACAACCTGATCAACTCTATGTGAAGGAGATGTGTTGCACTGCGTGAGGCAAATGGTGGTCACACCAGATACTGACTAGTTTTAGAAATGGTCTTTTGTGTGTATGGAAAATGTTGTAGATTTTTGAGTTCAGCTCATGAAAAATGGGAGCAAAGACAAAAGTGTTGCCTTTATATTTTTGTTCAGTGTAAGTAACATAACGCTGTATATATTGTGTGTTGTTCAGTATGAATAGAAGCACTGGCATCCCCACACCTGTTTCCTGTCTGCAGCAGCCGTTTCCTGTCTGCAGCAGCTGTTTCCTGTCTGCAGCAGCTGTTTGCTGTCTGCAGCAGCTGTTTGCTGTCTGCTGCACTTCCCTGTCTGCAGCTGTTTCCTGTCTGCTGCAGCTGTTTCCTGACTGCAGCAGCTGTTTCCTGTCTGCAGCAGCTGTTTCCTGTCTGTAGCAGCTGTTTCCTGTCTGCTGCAGCTGTTTCCTGACTGCAGCAGCTGTTTCCTGTCTGCAGCAGCTGTTTCCTGACTGCTGCAGCTGTTTCCTGACTGCAGCAGCTGTTTCCTGACTGCAGCAGCTGTTTCCTGTCTGCTGCACTTCCCTGTCTGCAGCTGTTTCCTGTCTGTAGCAGCTGTTTCCTTTCTGCTGCAGCTGTTTCCTGTCTGCAGCAGCTGTTTCCTGTCTGCAGCAGCTGTTTCCTGTCTGCTGCACTTCCCTGACTGCAGCTGTTTCCTGTCTGCTGCAGCTGTTTCCTGTCTGCAGCTGTTTCCTGTCTGTAGCAGCTGTTTCCTGTCTGCTGCAGCTGTTTCCTGTCTGCAGCTGTTTCCTGTCTGTAGCAGCTGTTTCCTGTTTGCTGCACTTCCCTGTCTGCAGCTGTTTCTTGTCTGTAGCAGCTGTTTCCTTTCTGCTGCACTTCCCTGACTGCAGCTGTTTCCTGTCTGCTGCACTTCCCTGTCTGCAGCTGTTTCTTGTCTGTAGCAGCTGTTTCCTGTCTGCAGCTGTTTCCTGTCTGCTGCAGCTGTTTCCTGACTGCAGCACTTCTCTGTCTGCAGCACTTCCCTGTCTGCAGCACTTCCCTTACTGCAGCTGTTTCCTGACTATAGCTGTTTCCTGTCTGCAGCTGTTTCCTGACTGCAGCTGTTTCCTGTCTGCAGCTGTTTCCTGTCTGCTGCAGACAGACGATGGCAGCAGAGACAGAAAGGCAGAAGCAGTCCTTCAGAGAGACATCCAAACAGTATCTTTCATACAGACACTCCTCCACACACAGACATCCAAACAGTATCTTTCATACAGACACTCCTCCACACACAGACATCCAAACAGTATCTTTCATACAGACACTCCTCCACACACAGACATCCAAACAGTATCTTTCATACAGGCACTCCTCCACACACAGACATCCAAACAGTATCTTTCATACAGACACTCCTCCACACACAGACATCCAAACAGTATCTTTCATACAGGCACTCCTCCACACAGACATCCAAACAGTATCATACCAAACAGTCTTCCAAACAGTATCTTTCATACAGACACTCCTCCACACAGACATCCAAACAGTATCTTTCATACAGACACTCCTCCACACAGACATCCAAACAGTATCTTTCATACAGACACTCCTCCACACACAGACATCCAAACAGTATCTTTCATACAGACACTCCTCCACACACAGACATCCAAACAGTATCTTTCATACAGACACTCCTCCACACACAGACATCCAAACAGTATCTTTCATACAGACACTCCTCCACACAGACATCCAAACACGTTCTAATCACCTTCTCCTTACACAACAGCCTCTGAATACACTGGGCCTCAACCTCCACCACTTCATTCACTAAAGGACACGCCATGTTTCTACTTCCTGCTACACGCTCAGCCTCAGGCTGACATGAAGCAAACCTGTGACTCAGCAGGTTAGCGTCACAGAATATGTTGCCATAGTAACTGGGTTACACTGATCTTTCTGAAACAGGTCCAGTTTGTTTAACAGTGTAATTTTGTCTCCATGGTGCTGATAACTGTCCACAGAGGCGTTAGGTTTTTGGGTCTACCTGTCCACCTTTCCCCCTGTTCATCTGTCCACCTGTCCACCTGTCCATCTGTCCCATTCTCCCATGTTGAGGGCATGTCCTAGATGCTGCAGAAAACAAGTGTTGACCAGTAACACTGTTCTGTGTTTGACTCCGCCCCTCCATCCAGGGTGGCGGCGCTGGGCCTGGCGGCAGGCGTCCTGCTGGTTCTGCTCCTCTTCTGTCTCTACCGGGTCCTCTGCCCACGAAACTATGGCCAGAATGGCGTCACTCATGGGCGCCGGCGCAGAGGGGACCTTCCCTGTGATGACTATGGCTACTCGCCACCCGTCAGCGAGATCTCGCCGCTGCTGCTGAGGGGCCACAGTATGGTGAGACACAACACGTACACGTAAACACAGACACAGATCATTTAATCTGATGTGCAGCAGACATGATGGACGTACAGCAGGACGACGGGATGCCACGGGAGGACTGTGGGGAGGGGGAGATAAAAGATGGCAGCCCTGTTCAGAGTCCTGACTGTCAGATGAGACATGAGACACACACTGAGACAATTCAGTGTCACTAGTTGTCTCTGATGTCCGTCCACAGTAAACATCCAATAATCTGATTAGAAACCAGAGAGACAAAAACCTGCAGCTCTGTCAGGTAGCTCTGCCCACCTGCTGCTGACATCACAGCAGACCATAGAGTCAGGAACAGTGTCAACAACAGACAGAAGAAGAACGGCCTCATGTGTTCATCAGTGACAGCTGTGAACACATGATGGAGTTTAAAGCTGCAGCAGGTGGAGATGTCCAAAACTTTATCATGGCCTCACACAGAGGACACATAAGGCTTTCTGTCAGAGAACAGAAAGACAGAGACAGACAGAGAACTGGACAGATGATCAGCTCAGTGACACTCATTCACACGTTCATTCATTCACTAATTCATTCATTCACACATTCACTCATTCACCTGACTTCAGTCACACAGCCATGTTTTCTGCAGGAACACTTCCTGACCATGTGGCAGAACAACAACAGACTGTGTCTCTGTGTGTGTCTGTGTCTCTGTGTGTCTGTGTCTCTGTGTGTCTGTGTCTCTGTGTGTGTCTGTGTCTCTGTGTGTCTGTGTCTCTGTGTGTCTCTGTGTGTCTGTGTCTCTGTGTGTCTCTGTGTCTCTGTGTGTCTGTGTGTCTCTGTGTGTCTCTGTGTGTCTCTGTGTCTGTGTGTCTCTCTGTATCTGTGTGTGTCTGTGTCTCTCTGTGTCTCTCTGTGTGTCTGTGTGTGTGTGTGTGTGTGTGTGTGTCTATCTGTCTGTGTGTCTCTCTGTGTCTCTGTGTGTCTGTGTGTCTGTGTCTCTGTGTGTGTCTGTGTCTCTCTGTGTGTCTCTCTGTCTCTGTGTGTCAGTGTGTGTGTTTGTGTCTATCTGTCTCTGTGTGTCTGTGTGTCTCTCTGTGTGTCTGTCTCTCTGTGTGTCTGTGTGTCTCTCTGTCTCTGTGTGTCTCTGTGTCTGTGTCTCTCTGTGTGTCTGTGTCTCTCTCTGTGTCTGTCTCTCCATGTGTCTCTGTGTGTCTGTGTCTCTCTGTGTGTCTCTGTGTGTCTCTCTGTGTGTCTGTGTCTCTGTGTGTCTCTGTGTCTCTGTGTGTCTGTCTGTATGTCTATCTGTCTCTGTGTGTCTGTGTGTCTCTCTGTGTCTCTTTGTCTCTGTGTGTCTGTGTGTGTGTCTGTGTCTTTATATGTCTGTGTGTATGTGTGTCTCTCTGTCTCTGTATGTCTGTGTGTCTGTCTGTGTGTGTCTGTGTCTTTATATGTCTGTGTGTATGTGTGTCTCTCTGTCTCTGTATGTCTGTGTGTCTGTCTGTGTGTCTCTGTGTCTCTGTGTGTCTGTGTCTCTCTGTGTGTCTGTGTCTCTGTGTGTCTCTGTGTCTCCGTGTGTCTCTGTGTGTCTGTGTCTCTGTGTGTCTCTGTGTGTGTGTCTGTGTCTCTGTGTGTCTCTGTGTCTCTGTGTGTCTCTGTGTGTCTCTGTGTCTCTGTCTCTGTCTCTGTGTCTCTTTGTCTCTGTCTCTGTGTCTCTGTGTCTGTGTGTCTCTGTGTCTCTGTGTGTCTGTGTGTCTGTGTGTCTGTGTGTCTCTGTGTGTGTCTGTGTCTCTCTGTGTGTCTCTCTGTCTCTGTGTGTCTGTGTGTCTCTCTGTGTGTCTGTCTCTCTGTGTCTGTGTGTGTCTGTGTCTCTCTGTGTGTCTCTCTGTCTCTGTGTGTCTGTGTGTGTGTCTGTGTCTATCTGTCTGTGTGTCTCTCTGTGTCTCTGTGTTTCAGTGTGTCTGTGTCTCTGTGTGTGTCTGTGTCTCTCTGTGTGTCTATCTGTCTCTGTGTGTCTGTGTGTCTCTCTGTGTGTCTGTCTCTCTATGTGTCTGTGTGTCTCTCTGTCTCTGTGTGTCTCTGTGTGTCTCTGTGTCTGTGTCTCTCTGTGTGTCTGTGTGTCTCTCTGTCTCTGTGTGTCTCTGTGTCTGTGTCTCTCTGTGTGTCTGTGTGTCTCTCTGTCTCTGTGTGTCTCTGTGTGTCTCTGTGTCTGTGTCTCTCTGTGTGTCTGTGTCTCTCTCTGTGTCTGTCTCTCCATGTGTCTCTGTGTGTCTGTGTGTCTGTGTGTCTCTGTGTGTCTGTCTGTATGTCTATCTGTCTCTGTGTGTCTGTGTGTCTCTCTCTGTCTCTTTGTCTCTGTGTGTCTGTGTCTGTGTCTGTGTCTTTATATGTCTGTGTGTATGTGTGTCTCTCTGTCTCTGTATGTCTGTGTGTCTGTCTGTGTGTCTCTGTGTCTCTGTGTGTCTGTGTCTGTGTCTCTCGGTGTGTCTGTGTCTCTGTGTGTCTCTGTGTCTCCGTGTGTCTCTGTGTGTCTGTGTCTCTGTGTGTGTGTCTGTGTCTCTGTGTGTCTCTGTGTGTCTCTGTGTGTCTCTGTGTGTGTGTCTCTGTGTGTCTCTGTGTCTCTGTCTCTGTGTGCCTCTGTGTCTCTTTGTCTCTGTCTCTGTGTCTCTGTGTGTCTCTGTGTCTCTGTCTCTGTGTGCCTCTGTGTCTCTTTGTCTCTGTCTCTGTGTCTCTGTGTGTCTCTGTGTCTCTGTCCATGTGGTCCATGCTGTGTCTTTGTGTGTCTCTCAGGACATCGAGTGTTTGGCCAGTGACGGGATGCTGCTGGCGAGCTGCTGCCTGGCGGGACAGATTCGGGTGTGGGACGCCCAGACTGGAGACTGTTTGACCGTTATCCCGAACCACGGGTGAGATTGTCTCTGCATGGATCCATCTGTTGTTTGTTTTTGGTGGTTAATTGTGCTCAGCAGGGACCAGAGACAGAGGTCTGGGACTCACAGTCACAGACAGTGTCATCATACCGCCGTCTTCTCACTGAGAGGAACAATGTCCTAAACCTAACAGAGTTTATTTGTCTTTAAAAGATCAGAGACAGTAAAGTGTCAGAGTCTTCAGGCAGAGACAGACGGAAACTGTCTCACAGAGTCTTCTGACAGAGACAGACGGAAACTGTCTCACATAGACCCAGAGAAAAGTTGTTTTCTCTGGGTCTATTTTCATTTTTAAAATCCAACGGCAGAGCTCCAAATATTTAAATCGGGTATTTTCCTTCATTATAAATCCTGATCCACATTCAGCTGAGTCCAGAGACAAGATACAGTAAAACTTCAATTAAAGGCCCGGTCTCCATTAAAGGCCCGGTCTCAATTAAAGGCCCGGTCTCCATTAAAGGCCCGGTCTCCATTAAAGACCCGGTCTCCATTAAAGGCCCGGTCTCCATTAAAGACCCGGTCTCAATTTAAAGGCCCGGTCTCAATTTAAAGGCCCGGTCTCCATTAAAGGCCCGGTCTCCATTAAATGCCAGGTCTCCATTAAAGGCCCGGTCTCCATTAAAGGCCCGGTCTCCATTTAAAGGCCCGGTCTCAATTTAAAGGCCCGGTCTCCATTAAAGGCCCGGTCTCCATTAAAGGCCCGGTCTCCATTTAAAGGCCCGGTCTCCATTTAAAGGCCCAGTCTCCATTAAAGGCCCGGTCTCCATTTAAAGGCCCGGTCTCCATTTAAAGGCCCAGTCTCCATTAAAGGCCCGGTCTCCATTTAAAGGCCCGGTCTCCATTAAAGGCCCGGTCTCCATTTAAAGGCCCGGTCTCCATTTAAAGGCCCAGTCTCCATTAAAGGCCCGGTCTCCATTAAATGCCAGGTCTCCATTAAAGGCCCGGTCTCCATTAAAGGCCCGGTCTCAATTAAAGGCCCGGTCTCCATTAAAGGCCCGGTCTCCATTTAAAGGCCCGGTCTCCATTTAAAGGCCCGGTCTCAATTAAAGGCCCGGTCTCCATTTAAAGGCCCGGTCTCCATTTAAAGGCCCGGTCTCCATTAAAGGCCCGGTCTCCATTTAAAGGCCCGGTCTCCATTTAAAGGCCCGGTCTCAATTTAAAGGCCCGGTCTCCATTAAATGCCAGGTCTCCATTAAAGGCCCGGTCTCCATTAAAGGCCCGGTCTCCATTAAAGGCCCGGTCTCCATTTAAAGGCCCGGTCTCCATTTAAAGGCCCGGTCTCCATTTAAAGGCCCGGTCTCAATTTAAAGGCCCGGTCTCAATTTAAAGGCCCGGTCTCCATTAAAGGCCCGGTCTCAATTTAAAGGCCCGGTCTCCATGTCTCTGATGTCTCTGTCGTATCCCTGGTGTCTCTCAATAACCCTCGGTGTGATGTTTTGTCCTCAGGCTCAGACGCAGCAGCAGCAGTGGCTGCTGGGAGCAGCGTGACGGTTGGGACAGTGTGGGCGGAGCCACAGACTCTGAGTGTTTCGAAGCTCACAGCTCATCTGTCACAGCTGACGTCCTCTCAGAGGAGGAGGGCTACCCTCTGAGACGTCGCTCCGCCCCTGCCCGCCCCACCCTGTTCACTGACCAGCCAGATCTCACACCACTCATCGACACCAACTTTGCCTCCCAGCCCCCCTCCCACCTCTGCACCCCACCCAGAGAAGGCTTTGACTTTGGAGGTCTGGTGGAGCGTGCCTACATGGAGCACGAGCCCCCCTCACCCTCCACCTACCCGTCTCCTTCCTCAGCCTCGTCCTCGCCGGCATCAGGAGCTCTGCTCCAGAGGAGACCCAGCTCAGGGGACAACACCGCCTTCTTAAACCCCGACAGAGGCTGCACCACGGGGACGCAGGTCACAGCTGACTGGGAGAGCTCCGTGTGGGCCATGGAGCTGAGAGGGAACCTGATCGCTGCTGGGCGGAGCAGCGGCAAACTGGAGGTGCGTGTGTGCGTGTCTGTGTCTGTCTGTCTGTGTGTGTGTGTGTGTGTGTGTGTGTGTGTGTGTGTGTGAGAGAGAAAATGAAAGAACGAAAACAACATATTTAATCTTTATAAAGTTATAATATTATTTCACAACACTGACCTGGGAACATCCCGTCACCTGTCGCTCTGTGTGCGACACCTGAGCCACGCCTGTGACCTGTGAACATCCTGTCACCTGAGACACTCAGCTGTCTTAAAATTAAAGAAATATATTTCAATCAATCAATCAATTTTATTTATAAAGCCCAATATCACAAATCACAATTTGCCTCACAGGGCTTTACAGCATACGACATCCCTCTGTACTTATGACCCTCACAGCTGATCAGGAAAAACTCCCCAAAAAAAACCCTTTAAGGGGGGAAAAAAAACGGTAGAAACCTCAGGAAGAGCAACTGAGGAGGGATCCCTCTTCCAGGACGGACAGACGTGCAATAGATGTCGTACAGAACAGATCAACATGATAAATTAACAGTAATCCGTATGACACAATGAGACAGAGAGAGAGAGAGAGAGAGACAGAAAGAGAGAGTGAGAGATGCAGGACAGATGGTAATGACAGTAGCTTACAACAACATTAATTAAAGTAATAATATTATAATTTATTTATTTAATTATAATTTATTTTTTTTAAATCTAAAAAAGTTTATCATTTAAGAGTTGTTTTTTTTTAAATTAATTTGAATAATTTTTTAAATAAAACATGACCTCCATATTTTGGTGATGATTCTTTAGCGATACATTTTGGCAAGTTTTCCTTAAAATATTTATCACAGCCAAAAACTGTAAAAACAGGAACTATATTTGGATTTTCAAATTTCTGACGGTCATTGAACACATTGTGTGTGACAAACACTTCTCTCAGAAAAAACACTCAAAACCAAATCTGAAGTTAAAACAGTCACAGTTCATCAAACCTTGTTCACATTTTTAAAGAAAATTAAATTTCAAATTTAAATTCAGATCTGATGTTAAAATAATATTTTATCAGAATCACTTCATTTTACGTCTCAAACGAATGACAGGAGTGAAAAACTGAGACTTTTTTTTAACATTAAAAATCTAATAAGTGATTTATGGTGGAGGGAGGGTCGTGGATTTGATGGCTGTGTTTGTTTGGTTCCAGCTGTGGGACGCAGTCGAAGGTTCGTTACGCTGCGTTAATGACGACGGCGTCTCTGGGATCACAGCTCTTGCCTTCCTCAACAACAGGTGACTGAAACACACACACACACACTCACACACACACACACACAGATTTATTGGTGTCAGATTTGATTAAGGTGGAGGTGTCAGAGTGTGTAAGCCCCGCCCTCACACTTCATGTGACTCAGTGTGTGTCGTCCTCAGGATCGTGGCGGCTCGGCTGAATGGCTCTCTGGATTTCTTCACAGTGGAGATAAACAAACCCCTGGGTCTGGTTCAGTACAGAGGTGTGTGAGCTTCATCATCATCTTCGTGATGTCATCACATCATATTTATTTACTCCTACAGCTCACAGTTTTAGAACCAGCTCAGTGATGTAGAAATGCGATGACATCACACACTGTACAGAAACGATATTACTGCCTCTTTATAACAGAAACACACACCAAACACACAGTTTACACACTCAGCTTTATCACAGATAATCTATAAAAACATCAGATGGACTAATCAATAATCAGAAATGAGCAACAGTTTAATCAGTGATTTTCCAGTAGACACGTAGATCAGCTGCTTCGTTAACTGATGATGATGAACAAGACGTGTGATGACATCTTGAGAAACTTCTTTATAGACACAACATGTATTGATCACATGTTGACTCACAGCCCGAAATGAACCCACTGAGGTCAGGATGAAACTTAACGGCCTCTGCCTTATCTGACAGGCACCCTCGGGCGAGGCAGCATGCCTCCGTCTCCCTGTTACAGCAGCGAGGACATCATCAGCTGCCAGCTCACGCGCTCCGTTCAGTGCGCCCACCAAAAGCCAATCACAGTGCTGCGAGCCGCTGCCGGGAGGGTCGTCACCGGGAGCCAGGACCACACTGTCCGGGTAACACGCTAACGCTAACGTTTTAGTCATGAGTCACATTTAACACAGACCAGATTACACCACAAATACACACATGATACTACACACACGACACACACATGACACACAGATGACGTGCTCTGTGTGTTTGTGACTCAGGTGTACCGTCTGGAGGACTCGTGCTGTCTCTTCACGCTGCAGGGACACTCTGGAGGAATCACAGCCATCTACATCGACCAGGTCAGTCAGACACTTCGTTACCATGGAAACACATCAGACCAAATATATTTCATATCTCACTTCCACATTAAACCGATAGTGTCTTAGGCCCCGCCTCCAGCCTCAGGTCCCGCCTCAAGCCCCGCCTCCATCAACCTGTAGCGAAAATCACATCATCAATCACGGATTCCTTATCAATAAATAACATTTCATATTTAACCATCCCTGAATGACATCATGCATGTTATTATTGTATGATGATGATCATCAGAACCTGAAGCAGCTGACTGATCAGATCTTATCTCTATGTCAGGTTTTAATCAGATTTAGTTTGATGTTGAAGCTTCTGTCTGATTGTTAATAAACCACTGTATGATGTGTTTGGAACAATCAGACGCTGCAGAGTTACAGACACAAACACACAGTCACCTGACATCACTGGATCTCACTGGTTTTATTTCCACCAGCTGACACAGGGTGACTAAAACCAAATAACATTCGTGCTTGGGTTAGGGTCAAATTTTAAGTGTTAATAAAAATCAACGTACTATACTATGACTTTTTTTGCGGACAAAATTCGACACCCTATACTATTACTTTTTTTTTAAATCAATATACTATACTATGGCTTTTTTTTTTTAAATCAACATACTATACTATGACTTTTTTTTAAATTGACATACTATACTATGACCTTTTTTAAAAAAGTCAACATGCTATACTATGACTTTTTAAAAAAAAGACATACTATACTATGACTTTTTTTTAAATCGACATACTATGACCTTTTTTAAAAAAAATCAACATGCTATACTATGACTTTCTAAAAAAAATTCGACATACTGTGCTTTGACTTTTTATGAAAATCGACATACTATACTATGACTTTTTTTTAAATAATCAACATACTACACTATGACTTTTTTAAAAAAAAAAGTCAACATACTATACTATGACTTTTTCCAAAAAAAATTCGATATACTGTACTTTGAGTTTTTAAAGAAAGTCGACATACTATACTGTGACTTTATTAAAAGGTCGACATTCTATACTGTGGCTTTTTTTTAAATCAACGTACTATACTATGACTTTTTTTTAAAATCGACGTACAATACTATGACTTTTCTTTAAGAAAGTCGACATACTATACTATGACTTTTATGCAGACAATTGACACTCTATACTATGACTTTTTTTTTAAAATGTCGACATACTACACTATGATTTCTTTTTTTAATTCGACACACTATACTGTGACTTTTTTTTTAAAAAATCGACATACTATACTGACTTTTTAAAAAATAATAGACATACTATAGTATGACTTTAAAAAAAAAATACTACACTAACTTTTTTTAAAAAAAAGATTGACGTACTATACTATGACCTCTTTTTAAAAAAGATCGACACGCTATACTATGATTTTTTTGCAGATAAAAATCGACACGCTATACTATGATTTATTTTATGGAATGTTGACATACTACACTATAACTTCTTTTTTTAAATCAACATACTATACTGTGACTTTAAAAAAAAATCGACATACTATACTATGACCTTTTTTTTTTAAAAAAAACGTCATACTATGCTATGACTTTATTAAAAAAATTGACACGCTATACTATGACTTTTTTATAAAAATCGACATACTATACTATGACTTTTTAAAAAGAAAATAGACATACTATAGTATGACTCTATTATTAGTATGTCGATATACTGTACTATGACTTTATTTAAAAAATTGACACGCTATACTGACTTTTTTTAAAAAGTCGACACACTATACTATGATTTTTTGCAGATAAAAATCGACACGATATACTATAATTTTTTTATAAAATGTCAACATACTACACTATGACTTTTTTTTAAAATCGACATAATATACTGTGACTTTTTTAAAAGAAAATTGACATACTATACTTTGAATTTTTCTTGGAAAATAAATGACCTCCTATACTATGACTTTCTTTCTGAGAAAAATCAACATGCTATACTGTGACTTCTTTATGGGGAAAAAAATTCGACATAATGTAATGTAACTTTTTATTTAAAAAAAATAAACTCAATATTCTATGACTTTCTGAAAAAATCGAGAAACTGTACTATGCCTTTTTTTAAAATTCGACACTATACTATGACTTTTTTAAAAAAAAATTAACATACTATACTATGACTTTTTTCAAACATTGACATGTTATACTATGACTTTTTTTGCAGACAAAAATCGACACGCTATAGTATGACTTTTTTTTAAAACAAAAGTGACATACGTTACTGTGTCTTTTCTTTTTATATCGACATACTATACTATGACTTTTTTTGCATACAAAAATCGACAGGCTATATTATAACTTTTTAAAAAGAATAAAACAAAACGACATACTATTCTGACTTTTTTTATATCGACATACTATACTATGACCTTTTTTGCAGACAAAAATCGACAGGATATACTATGATTTTTTTTTTAAATCGACATACTATACTATGACTTTTTTTTAAAAAAGTTGTGGTATAGTATTTTGATTTTTTTTTAAAAAGTCATAGCATAGTATGTAGATTTTTTAAAGAAAGTCATAGTATAGTTTGTCGATTTTTAAAAAAAGAACATACTATACTGTGACTTTAAAAAAAAATTTGACATACTATACTATGTTTTTTTTTTTCTTAATTGACATACTATAGTATCACTTTTTCTTTGAAAAAAATGACCTACTACTATATTATGACTTCATGGGAAAAAATCAACATACTATACTATGACTTTTTTTAAAAATCGACTTACTGTTCTATGACTTTAAAAAAAAAATCAACATACATTGAAATACTATAATATGACTGTTTTAAAAAGAAATCAATCTGCTATAATGACTTTTATGGGGGAAAAAAATCGACATGCTATACTATGACTTTTTAAATAATCAACATACTACACTGTTTTTTTTTTAAATTGAAATTCTCTTCTATGACTTTTTTTAACAAATCAACATTCTATAATATGATTTTTTTTTTTTAATCAACATACTATAATGACTTTTTGAAAAATCAAAATATTATACTATGACTTTTTTTAAAATGAAATCGACATGCTATTCGATGACTTTTTTTCTGGAAAAAGTAAAATAAAAAATAATTAAAATAATTTGTGTTATCATTATTATTATTATTATCATTATTATTATCATTGTAGATAGAGAATTCTGCGACATACAACCAACATAACCAGCCAACATACGACATAATAATCAAAGTAAATGTTCATCAAACATCATAAAATCAGTAAAAATGTACTGATTGTGATTCTTCTTCTCCTCAGACGATGGTTCTAGCAAGCGGCGGTCAGGATGGCGCAATCTGTTTGTGGGACGTCTTGACGGGGAGTCGAGTCAGCCATGTTTACGGTCACCGTGGTGACGTCACCTCACTGGTCTGTACCACCTCTTGTGTTATCAGCTCAGGACTGGATGACCTTATCTGTATCTGGGACCGCAGCACAGGGATCAAACTCTACTCCATACAGCAGGTAATCTCACATCTGACACCTGATGCACCTCTGAGTGTTTCTGACACCTTATGCATCTCTGTTTCTGACACCTGACTCACCTCTGACTGTTTCTGACACCTGACATACTATACTATGACTTTTTTTTTTTAAAAAGTCAACGTACTATACTATGACTTTTTTTTTTTAAGGGTTAGGGTTAGGGTAACTTACCTCTGAGTGTTTCTGACACTTCACACACCTAACTGTTTCTGACACCTTACGCACCTCTGACTGTTTCTGACACCTTCCATACTTTTGTTTCTGACACCTGAACCTGAGTTAACCTCACCTCTTTCTGTCCTCATCAGGAGGTGGGCTGTGGAGCCAGTCTTGGCGTGATCTCCGAGTCTCTCCTGGTGACTGGGGGTCAGGGCTGCGTCTCCTTCTGGGATCTGAACTTTGGCGACCTGCTGCAGACAGTCTACCTGGGCCAGAGCAGCGACGGTCAGGGCGTCCGGCAGCTGCTGGTTCTTGACAACGCCGCCATCATCTGTGATTTCGGCAGCGAGCTCAGCCTGGTGTACGTGCCGTCTGTGCTGGAGAAACTGGACTGAGGACAGACGGATGACACGCTGACAGAAAATCATGCACTCAGAACTTAACTTCCTGTTTCTTTACTTTCTGTTGTTTAGAGACACGATCATGTGACCATGTAAAGCTGTTTTTCTCTGACTGATTGTACAACCTGCTGCATTCGATGGTCGCAGGGTGACGAACACTGGATGATGAATTGTTGACGTTTCCTGTCATCAGTTTATGCTTTTTTTAACACGTGTGTTTGTTGTGTGGCTCTGCCCTCAATGCTGCTTCAGTGGGTGGGGCTTCACTGTGACCCCGCCCACCCAGAGAGGAAGATAAAGTTGTCTCTTTATTTTTTAATATTCCTGCTGCCTCTTTGGCTCGACAGCGGAGCACAGCCACAGCGAGCTCTGCAGGTTTGCGGCCTGTCAGACGAGCTGTGAATGAATGAATGTGTGAATCTGAACCTGCTGAGAACAAACTGTGTGAGTGAGTGACGGAGATGTGAAGATCACTGTACAAAGTCAACCTGTTTTTATATGTATAAATCTTATTTATTAGTGATACATTTTGGAATAACAGTTTGTTTATGAATGTCAGCTCTTAAAAAAAACAATATAACAAAATAATGATAAAGATGGCGAGTGTTTTTTGTTTGTTTGTCAAAGGATTCTCTGGAGCGTTACCGTGGAAACACAGCGCGTCTGATCTTCACCTTCATCAGACTGCCTCCAATTTACAAACACAATGTCACCATGTTTACAAACACAGCACCGCCATGTTTACAAACACAGTACCGCCATGTTTACAAACACACCGTCGTCATATTTGGAAAAACAGCGTCACCATGTTCACAAACACACTGTCACCATCTTTGCAAACACACTTTCAGCAGCTAACATCAGTTTTTTTCCGGCTCTGCCTTTCTTTTCTTTTTTTTTTAATTATTGAAACTGCTTCAGCTATAACATCTCATCTGACCACTGAAACAACCTCCCTTTACCCAGCATATGTCACTTCCTGTACTTCTTAGATGTCTGCCAGACTGCGGGCTCACTGACCTGAGCCCTGTTGAAGGGGTTAATAACAGCTTACCTCAGAAATGTCACTAAATAACAGTTGACCTGAGACCTGTTCAAAGTTAATAACAGCTGACCTGAGACCTGTTGAAGGAGTTAACAGCTGACCTCAGAAAGGTCACTAAATAACAGTTGACCAGAGACCTGTTGAAAGTTAATAACAGCTGACCTGAGACCTGTTCAACGTTAATAACAGCTGACCTGAGACCTGACAGAGTTAATAACAGCTGACCTGAGACCTGTGGAAAGAGTTAATACCAGCTGACCTGAGACCTATTGAAAGAGTTAGTAACAGCTGACCTGAGACCTGTTGAAGGAGTTAATAACAGCTGACCCGAGACCTGTTCAAAGTTAATAACAGTTGACCTGAAAACTGTTGACAGAGTTAATACCAGCTGACCTGAGACCTATTGAAAGAGTTTGTAACAGCTGACCTGAGACCTGTTGAAGGAGTTAATACCAGCTGACCTGAGACCTATTGAAAGAGTTACTAACAGCTGACCTGAGACCTATTGAAAGAGTTAGTAACAGCTGACCTGAGACCTATTAAGAGTTAGTAACAGCTGACCTGAGACCTGTTGAAGGAGTTAATAACAGCTGACCTCAGAAATGTCACTAAATAACAGTTGACCAGAGACCTGTTGACAGTAAATAACAGCTGACCTGAGACCTGACAAAGTTAATAACAGCTGACCTGAGACCTGTTGACAGAGTTAATACCAGCTGACCTGAGACCTATTGACAGAGTTAATACCAGCTGACCTGAGACCTATTGAAAGAGTTAGTAACAGCTGACCTGAGACCTGTTGACAGAGTTAATACCAGCTGACCTGAGACCTATTGAAAGAGTTTGTAACAGCTGACCTGAGACCTGTTGAAGGAGTAACAGCTGACCTGAGACCCATTGAAAGAGTTAGTAACAGCTGACCTGAGACCCATTGAAAGAGTTAGTAACAGCTGACCTGAGACCTGTTGAAAGAGTTAGTAACAGTAACAGTTAGTAACAGCTTACCTCAGAAATGTCAATAACAGTTGACCAGAGACCTGACAAAGTTAATAACAGCTGACCTGAGACCTATTGACAGAGTTAGTAACAGCTGACCTGAGACCTGTTGACAGAGTTAGTAACAGCTGACCTGAGACCTGTTGACAGAGTTAATACAAGCTGACCTGAGACCTATTGAAAGAGTTAGTAACAGCTGACCTGAGACCTGTTCAAAGTTAATAACAGCTGACCTGAGACCTGTTCAAAGAGTTAATAACAGCTGACCTGAGACCTGTTGAAAGAGTTAGTAACAGCTGACCTGAGAACTGTTGAAAGAGTTAGTAACAGCTGACCTGAGACCTGTTGAAGGAGTTTGTAACAGCTGACCTGAGACCTGTTGACAGAGTAAATACCAGCTGACCTGAGACCTATTGAAAGAGTTAGTAACAGCTGACCTGAGACCTGTTGGAGTTAATACCAGCTGACCTGAGACCCATTGAAAGAGTTAGTAACAGCTGACCTGAGACCTGCTGACAGAGTTAATACCAGCTGACCTGAGACCTATTGAAAGAGTTAGTAACAGCTGACCTGAGACCTATTGAAAGAGTTTGTAACAGCTGACCTGAGACCTGTTGGAGTTAATACCAGCTGACCTGAGACCTGTTGAAGGAGTTTGTAACAGCTGACCTGAGACCTGTTGGAGTTAATACCAGCTGACCTGAGACCTATTGAAACAGTAACAGCTGACCTGAGACCTGTTGGAGTTAATACCAGCTGACCTGAGACCCATTGAAAGAGTTAGTAACAGCTGACCTGAGACCTGACAAAGTTAATAACAGCTGACCTGAGACCTGTTGACATAGTTAATACCAGCTGACCTGAGACCTATTGAAAGAGTTTGTAACAGCTGACCTGAGACCTATTGACAGAGTTAATACCAGCTGACCTGAGACCTATTGAAAGAGTTAGTAACAGCTGACCTGAGACCTGTTGACAGAGTTAATACCAGCTGACCTGAGACCTATTGAAAGAGTTTGTAACAGCTGACCCGAGACCTGTTGAAAGAGTAACAGCTGACCTGAGACCCATTGAAAGAGTTAGTAACAGCTGACCTGAGACCCATTGAAAGAGTTAGTAACAGCTGACCTGAGACCTGTTGACAGAGTTAATAACAGCTGACCTGAGACCTATTGACAGAGTTAATACAAGCTGACCTGAGACCTATTGACAGAGTTAGTAACAGCTGACCAGAGACCTGTTGACAGTAAATAACAGCTGACCTGAGACCTGACAAAGTTAATAACAGCTGACCTGAGACCTGTTGAAAGAGTTAGTAACAGCTGACCTGAGAACTGTTGACAGAGTTAATAACAGCTGACCTGAGACCTGTTGAAAGAGTTAGTAACAGCTGACCTGAGACCTGTTGAAAGAGTTAGTAACAGCTGACCTGAGACCTGTTGAAGGAGTTAATAACAGCTGACCCGAGACCTGTTGAAGAAGTTAGTAACAGCTGACCTGAGACCTGTTGAAAGAGTTAGTAACAGCTGACCTGAGACCTATTGAAAGAGTTAGTAACAGCTGACCTGAGACCTGTTGAAAGAGTTAGTAACAGCTGAACAGTTAGTAACAGCTTACCTCAGAAATGTCAATAACAGTTGACCAGAGACCTGACAAAGTTAATAACAGCTGACCTGAGACCTATTGAAAGAGTTAGTAACAGCTGACCTGAGACCTGTTGACAGAGTTAGTAACAGCTGACCTGAGACCTGTTGACAGAGTTAATACAAGCTGACCTGAGACCTATTGAAAGAGTTAGTAACAGCTGACCTGAGACCTGTTCAAAGTTAATAACAGCTGACCTGAGACCTGTTCAAAGAGTTAATAACAGCTGACCTGAGACCTGTTGAAAGAGTTAGTAACAGCTGACCTGAGACCTGTTGAAAGAGTTAGTAACAGCTGACCTGAGACCTGTTGAAGGAGTTAATAACAGCTGACCTGAGACCTGTTGACAGAGTTAATACCAGCTGACCTGAGACCTATTGAAAGAGTTAGTAACAGCTGACCTGAGACCTGTTGGAGTTAATACCAGCTGACCTGAGACCTATTGAAAGAGTTAGTAACAGCTGACCTGAGACCTGTTGACAGAGTTAATACCAGCTGACCTGAGACCTATTGAAAGAGTTAGTAACAGCTGACCTGAGACCTATTGAAAGAGTTGGTAACAGCTGACCTGAGACCTGTTGGAGTTAATACCAGCTGACCTGAGACCTATTGAAAGAGTTAGTAACAGCTGACCTGAGACCTGTTGGAGTTAATACCAGCTGACCTGAGACCCATTGAAACAGTTAGTAACAGCTGACCTGAGACCTGTTGACAGAGTAAATACCAGCTGACCTGAGACCCATTGAAAGAGTTAGTAACAGCTGACCTGAGACCTGACAAAGTTAATAACAGCTGACCTCAGACCTGTTGACAGAGTTAATACCAGCTGACCTGAGACCTATTGAAAGAGTTTGTAACAGCTGACCTGAGACCTATTGACAGAGTTAATACCAGCTGACCTGAGACCTATTGAAAGAGTTAGTAACAGCTGACCTGAGACCTGTTGACAGAGTTAATACCAGCTGACCTGAGACCTATTGAAAGAGTTAGTAACAGCTGACCTGAGACCTGTTGAAAGAGTAACAGCTGACCTGAGACCTATTGAAAGAGTTAGTAACAGCTGACCTGAGACCTATTGAAAGAGTTAGTAACAGCTGACCTGAGACCTGTTGACAGAGTTAATAACAGCTGACCTGAGACCTATTGACAGAGTTAATACAAGCTGACCTGAGACCTATTGACAGAGTTAGTAACAGCTGACCTGAGACCTGTTGACAGAGTTAATAACAGCTGACCTGAGACCTATTGACAGAGTTAATACAAGCTGACCTGAGACCTATTGACAGAGTTAGTAACAGCTGACCTGAGACCTGTTCAAAGTTAATAACAGCTGACCTGAGACCTGTTCAAAGAGTTAATAACAGCTGACCTGAGACCTGTTGAAAGAGTTAGTAACAGCTGACCTGAGACCTGTTGAAAGAGTTAGTAACAGCTGACCTGAGACCTGTTGAAGGAGTTAATAACAGCTGACCTGAGACCTGTTCAAAGAGTTAGTAACAGCTGACCTGAGACCTGTTGAAGGAGTTAATAACAGCTGACCCGAGACCTGTTGAAGAAGTTAGTAACAGCTGACCTGAGACCTGTTGGAGTTAATACCAGCTGACCTGAGACCTATTGAAAGAGTTAGTAACAGCTGACCTGAGACCTGTTGGAGTTAATACCAGCTGACCTGAGACCCATTGAAAGAGTTAGTAACAGCTGACCTGAGACCTGTTGACAGAGTAAATACCAGCTGGCCCGAGACCTGTTCAAAGTTAATAACAGTTGACTTGAAACCTGTTGACAGAGTTAATACCAGCTGACCTGAGACCTGTTGAAGGAGTTAATAACAGCTGACCTGAGACCTATTGAAAGAGTTAGTAACAGCTGACCTGAGACCTGTTGAAGGAGTTAATAACAGCTGACCTGAGACCTATTAAAAGAGTAACAGCTGACCTGAGACCTGTTGAAGGAGTTAATAACAGCTGACCCGAGACCTGTTCAAAGTTAATAACAGTTGACCTGAAACCTGTTGACAGAGTTAATACCAGCTGACCTGACACCTGTTGAAGGAGTTAATAACAGCTGACCTGAGACCTATTGAAAGAGTTAGTAACAGCTGACCTGAGACCTGTTCAAAGTTAATAACAGTTGACTTGAAACCCTTTTGACAGAGTTAATACCAGCTGACCTGAGACCCATTGAAAGAGTTAGTAACAGCTGACCTGAGACCTATTGAAAGAGTTAGTAACAGCTGACCTGAGACCTGTTGACAGAGTTAATACCAGCTGACCTGAGACCTATTGACAGAGTTAATACCAGCTGACCTGAGACCTATTGAAAGTTAGTAACAGCTGACCTGAGACCTGTTGAAAGAGTTAGTAACAGCTGACCTGAGACCTATTGAAGGAGTTAAGAACAGCTGACCTGAGACCTGTTCAAAGTTAATAACAGTTGACTTGAAACCTGTTGACAGAGTTAATACCAGCTGACCTGAGACCCATTGAAAGAGTTAGTAACAGCTGGCCTGACACCTGTTGACAGAGTTAATACCAGCTGACCTGAGAACTGTTGGAGTTAATACCAGCTGACCCGAGACCTGTTCAAAGTTAATAACAGTTGACCTGAAACCTATTGAAAGAGTTAGTAACAGCTGACCTGAGACCTGTTGAAGGAGTTAATACCAGCTGACCTGAGACCTATTGAAAGAGTTAGTAACAGCTGACCTGAGACCTATTGAAAGAGTTTGTAACAGCTGACCTGAGACCTATTGACAGAGTTAATACCAGCTGACCTGAGACCTATTGAAAGAGTTAGTAACAGCTGACCTGAGACCTATTGACAGAGTTAATACCAGCTGACCTGAGACCTATTGAAAGAGTTAGTAACAGCTGACCTGAGACCTGTTGAAGGAGTTAATACCAGCTGACCTGAGACCTATTGAAAGAGTTAGTAACAGCTGACCTGAGACCTGTTGACAGAGTTAATACCAGCTGACCTGAGACCTATTGAAAGAGTTAGTAACAGCTGACCTGAGACCTATTGAAAGAGTTAGTAACAGCTGACCTGAGACCTGTTGACAGAGTTAATACCAGCTGACCTGAGACCTATTGAAAGAGTTAGTAACAGCTGACCTGAGACCTGTTGACAGAGTTAATACCAGCTGACCTGAGACCTATTGAAAGAGTTAGTAACAGCTGACCTGAGACCTGTTGAAGAGAAAGTTAAAACAGCTGACCTGAGACCTGTTGAAGGAGTTAATAACAGCTTGAACCTGTTCAAAGAGTTAGACCTAACAGCTGACCTGAGACCTGTTGACAGAGTTAATAACAGCTGACCTGAGACCTGTTGAAAGTTAATAACAGCTGAGTTAATAACAGCTGACCTGAGACCTGTTGAAAGAGTTAGTAACAGCTGACCTGAGACCTGTTGAAAGAGTTAGTAACAGCTGACCTGAGACCTGTTGAAAGAGTTAGTAACAGCTGACCTGAGACCTGTTGGAGTTAATACCAGCTGACCTGAGACCCATTGAAGCTGACCTGAGACCTGTTGACAGAGTAAATACCAGCTGACCTGAGACCTATTGAAAGAGTTAGTAACAGCTGACCTGAGACCTGTTGAAAGAGTTGGTAACAGCTGACCTGAGACCTGTTGACAGAGTTAATACCAGCTGACCCGAGACCTGTTCAAAGTTAATAACAGCTGACCCGAGACCTTTTGACAGAGTAAAAGCTGACCTGAGACCTGTTGAAGGAGTTAATAACAGCTGACCTGTTCAAAGTTAATAACAGCTGACCTGAGACCTGTTGAAGGAGTTAATAACAGCTGACCTGAGACCTGTTCAAAGTTAATAACAGCTGACCTGAGACCTGTTGACAGAGTTAATACCAGCTGACCTGAGACCTGTTGACAGAGTTAATACCAGCTGACCTGAGACCTGTTGACAGAGTTAATACCAGCTGACCTGAGACCTATTGAAAGAGTTAGTAACAGCTGACCTGAGACCTGTTGACAGAGTTAATACCAGCTGACCTGAGACCTACTGAAAGTTAGTAACAGCTGACCTGAGACCTGTTGAAGGAGTTAATAACAGCTGACCTCAGAAATGTCACTCAATAAAAGCTGACCTGAGACCTGTAGATAGAGTTAATAACAGCTGACCTGAGACCTGACATAGTTAATAACAGCTGACCTGAGACCTGTTCAAAGAGTTAATAACAGCTGACCTGAGACCTGTTGAAAGAGTTAGTAACAGCTGACCTGAGACCTGTTGAAAGAGTTAGTAACAGCTGACCTGAGACCTGTTGAAAGAGTTAGTAACAGCTGACCTGAGACCTTTTGACAGAGTAAATACCAGCTGACCTGAGACCTATTGAAAGAGTTAGTAACAGCTGACCTGAGACCTGTTGACAGAGTTAATACCAGCTGACCTGAGACCTGTTGAAAGAGTTAATAACAGCTGACCTGAGACCTGTTGAGAGTTAATACCAGCTGACCTGAGACCCATTGAAAGAGTTAGTAACAGCTGACCTGAGACCTGTTGACAGAGTTAATACCAGCTGACCCGAGACCTGTTCAAAGTTAATAACAGTTGACCTGAAACCTGTTGACAGAGTTAATACCAGCTGACCTGAGACCTATTGAAAGAGTTAGTAACAGCTGACCTGAGACCTGTTGAAGGAGTTAATAACAGCTGACCCGAGACCTGTTCAAAGTTAATAACAGTTGACCTGAAACCTGTTGACAGAGTTAATACCAGCTGACCTGACACCTGTTGAAGGAGTTAATAACAGCTGACCTGAGACCTGTTGAAGGAGTTAATAACAGCTGACCCGAGACCTGTTGAAAGAGTAACAGCTGACCTGAGACCTGTTCAAAGTTAATAACAGTTGACTTGAAACCCTTTTGACAGAGTTAATACCAGCTGACCTGAGACCTATTGAAAGAGTTAGTAACAGCTGACCTGAGACCTATTGAAAGAGTTAGTAACAGCTGACCTGAGACCTATTGAAAGAGTTAGTAACAGCTGACCTGAGACCTGTTCAAAGTTAATAACAGTTGACTTGAAACCCTTTTGACAGAGTTAATACCAGCTGACCTGAGACCCATTGAAAGAGTTAGTAACAGCTGACCTAAGACCTGTTGACAGAGTTAATACCAGCTGACCTGAGACATATTGAAAGAGTTAGTAACAGCTGACCTGAGACCTATTGAAAGAGTTAGTAATAGCTGACCTGAGACCTGTTGACAGAGTTACTAACAGCTGACCTGAGACCTGTTCAAAGTTAATAACAGCTGACCTGACCTGAACACCTGACGTGAGACCTGTTGACAGAGTTAATACCAGCTGACCTGAGACCCATTGAAAGAGTTAGTAACAGCTGACCTGAGACCTGTTGACAGAGTTAATACCAGCTGACCTGAGACCTATTGAAAGAGTTAGTAACAGCTGACCTGAGACCTATTGAAAGAGTTAGTAATAGCTGACCTGAGACCTGTTGACAGAGTTAATACCAGCTGACCTGAGACCTATTGACAGAGTTAATACCAGCTGACCTGAGACCTATTGAAAGTTAGTAACAGCTGACCTGAGACCTGTTGACAGAGTTAATACCAGCTGACCTGAGACCTGTTGACAGAGTTAATACCAGCTGACCTGAGACCTATTGAAAGTTAGTAACAGCTGACCTGAGACCTGTTGACAGAGTTAATACCAGCTGACCTGAGACCTATTGAAGGAGTTAAGAACAGCTGACCCGAGACCTGTTCAAAGTTAATAACAGTTGACTTGAAACCTGTTGACAGAGTTAATACCAGCTGACCTGAGACCTATTGAAAGTTAGTAACAGCTGACCTGAGACCTGTTGGAGTTAATAACAGCTGACCTAAGACCTGTTGACAGAGTTAATACCAGCTGACCTGAGACCCATTGAAAGAGTTAGTAACAGCTGGCCTGACACCTGTTGACAGAGTTAATACCAGCTGACCTGAGAACTGTTGAAGGAGTTAATACCAGCTGACCTGAGACCTATTGAAAGAGTTAGTAACAGCTGACCTGAGACCTGTTGAAGGAGTTAATAACAGCTCACCTGAGACCTGTTCAAAGTTAATAACAGCTGACCTGAGACCTGTTGAAGGAGTTAATAACAGCTGACCTGAGACCTGTTCAAAGTTAATAACAGCTGACCTGAGACCTGTTCAAAGAGTTAATAACAGCTGACCTGAGACCTGTTGACAGAGTTAATAACAGCTGACCCGAGACCTGTTCAAAGTTATTAACAGCTGACCTGAGACCTGTTGAAAGAGTTAATAACAGCTGACCTGAGACCTGTTGAAAGAGTTAGTAACAGCTGACCTGAGACCTGTTGAAAGAGTTAATAACAGCTGACCTGAGACCTATTGAAAGAGTTAGTAACAGCTGACCTGAGACCTGTTGACAGAGTTAATAACAGCTGACCTGAGACCTGTTGAAGGAGTTAATAACAGCTGACCTGAGACCTGTTCAAAGTTAATAACAGCTGACCTGAGACCTGTTGACAGAGTTAATACCAGCTGACCTGAGACCTATTGAAAGTTAGTAACAGCTGACCTGAGACCTGTTGGAGTTAATAACAGCTGACCTGAGACCTGTTGACAGAGTTAATACCAGCTGACCTGAGACCTGTTGAAAGAGTTAGTAACAGCTGACCTGAGACCTGTTGACAGAGTTAATACCAGCTGACCTGAGACCTGTTGAAGGAGTTAATACCAGCTGACCTGAGACCTATTGAAAGAGTTAGTAACAGCTGACCTGAGACCTGTTGAAGGAGTTAATAACAGCTGACCTGAGACCTGTTCAAAGTTAATAACAGCTGACCTGAGACCTGTTGAAGGAGTTAATAACAGCTGACCTGAGACCTGTTCAAAGTTAATAACAGCTGACCTGAGACCTGTTGAAAGAGTTAATAACAGCTGACCTGAGACCTGTTGACAGAGTTAATAACAGCTGACCTGAGACCTGTTCAAAGTTAATAACAGCTGACCTGAGACCTGTTGAAAGAGTTAATAACAGCTGACCTGAGACCTGTTGAAAGAGTTAGTAACAGCTG